>CM061157.1:10371177-10613677 GCA_030710495.1 Labroides dimidiatus
ATGTAGGAGCTGGAGCTTATCTACACACTCACTGCGGTGAGCGCTACAGTTCCTCCAGACTCAGTCAGACAGCACTGATCTATCACAGGGCTGACATGCACCAGCAGCCAACCACTAAAAAACAATTCCAAAACTTCGGAAACCCTAACAGGATGATTTGTCACCCCACGCTCATTATGCCAGAAACACTCCTCAGTTCGTACAGACTTACATCGATTCCTGCTCAAATTAAATCACTTCTCTTGCTATACTAAAAAAGTGTTCTGCTCACCAACAAACAAAAGGAGAGAGTGAGTTTAAAAGACAGCTTAGAAGAAAGTGTTTTATTGAAGGATATTCTGATTGTACCTAAATTATTAAATAAATCTCACAGTTAAGCTCTTAAATGCCTGCAGACCTGATATCAGGTGTGAGCAAAGTTTACTCAGTTTTATCAAAGCCTTACACGTTGGTTTTGAGGATTTAGTGGATGCTCAACAAATTTTGCTTCTGTCAAGAATTCCTCTGTGCTCAGGGGCTGGCGCAGAAATGTTCCCTTCTTTCTGAGATTTTTCCACTAAGTACTAATTATACAGACACAATGTTTGGGGTGGACTTCTTTCAGAAACCAGCCACCACACTGTTAGCTCACTTTTATTTCAGTGGCACACTTAAGCTGTCCTGATCCTCAGTGCACTTTTATACCAGATGTGGCCACTGAAGTTTGGACAAGTGTGCTGACCTTTTCAAGCTCAGTGTGGCTTTTAGAAATGAGTAGAAACATAGTTTATGCTTGTGTATGGCCTGAAATCTAACAGCAGCTACAACACGAACCAAACCATTACCTCTACTTCCTGTTGTGATAGAAACATCAGTTCACTGTTCGAGGAACCCAAGGGGCAGCATCCAGTTTAGCAAAATGAAGCAGATGCAGAATCTGTTAGAAGCTGGCACCAAGCTGGACTTTTATGGCATTAAAAAACATATTTACAGCCTGGCTCAAAAATCAGTTTGGATCTGTATTATTAATTTTGCCATCAGCACACACTGTATGGGGGGTGATTTTCTTTCTAACACAGCAGTTTAGAAGATATTAGGATTACGAGTTTGTCCAATCAGGGGCTTAGATCAGCTCACGTGACTGACGGGCGCCCTAAAGCTGTTACCCCAAATTCACACATACAGCGTGAGCGCCGCGGTCCATCAGCGCCACGCACTACGCTGTACTCTGTTGCTACTCTAGTCAATCAGTGCATTCACACAGCCTGTGCTGCGGGCCGTCACTGACGCGTGCTACCAACGGCTGCTCACAGCTGTTCCGCTCCGCGTTTATTTCTGCCAGAGTGCTCTGCAGAGATGCGTCAATCTCTGCAGAGCAGGTCGTACCAAACAGGAAAACAGACACGAAAAATTATCAGAGTTTCCGGAAATTTTCAAAAAATAAAGCACCTTGTTCAGACTGTCGATTCTAAAATTATCCTCGTATATAAAAATTACGACACTGACACACAGCCAGCAATCGTCAGCAGGTCAGATCGAGAGGAAATCTGACACATAGGCGAGGAGAAGTTTATCTCGGAGGCTGAAAACCTTAAAATTATATAAGATACAACACATCCTTTATATAAGGACACCAACAGAAATGAAAAGGGAAGAAGCTGCTGAAGCTCTTGGAGGGCCAGGTGAGTTTATTATACTAAGTCATTATAATGAAAGTAGTTGTCATGGGTGTGATTCCTGCGGGAACATGTAGTTCTCCTGTGATCTTGTGTATCCAGCTGCTATGGAGTACGCTGAGCTGCACTGCGCTCCAGAGGCGGATCCAGTGTGAACTGGGACACCACACCTTCAGAAAGCTCTGCTCAGCACAGGAAAAAAAGGAATTTAGTTGGACAGCTGTAAAGTCTTGTAACTGTATGACAGACAGTTTGAGAATAGTTGTGATGTAAATGATGACTTGATGAAGTCAAGAACGACTGAAATAGACGAGGAAGCAGAATTCATCACTTGTCTTAGATGATATTGGCTGCATCCTGAAGGCTGAAGGTCTATTCTAGTTAATATGTATCCATGACTATCAACTTTGCAAAGGTAATTTCCAGTCTAAACACATCCACAGGTGTCGTAATTCCCAATGCAAACTCTGTGGGAAGAGATTAGTTTTTGAATAATTTAAACAGGGGGTGTTCTGAGTCATGCAAAAGCGTCTATGTGACAGTTTTTTGTGCTTTAATTTGAAGCAATCAAAAAAAGCAACAGGTTAATTTCCTGCTGGAATGAAAAGTAAACTTTATTTTACCTCAGCTCTAAAACAACTTCTGTCTACTGCAGAAACTTATTTGTATTCCTGTTTAGTTACCATTTGCTCCTGGCTCTGAGCCTGCAGATTTACATAGTGCCTGCTTCTCTTTCAGTGAAACAGCTGCCAGATTTGTTCCTCTTTCAGATACGTCAGGGCCTGCTAAACCACACAGGTGTTAGATTTATTCTAGCTGATTAGAACTCTGCTTGGAACCATCTTCGAAGGAAATTGGCCTGGCTGGGAAACATGGCACCAAGCTCAACTAACTGGCAGATAAAGACCCACGTAAGCTTTGAGCCAACAAAAGGACCAATCAGGAAAAATAAGTGGAAACACCTGTGACACTTGATGTCTTACTGTATTCCAAAATAAGCTTCTAATTCCAAAATAAGCTTTTAATTGTTGGACTGTGAGTGCACGGTGGCACAACGGTTAGTGCTGCTACCTCACAGCAAGAAGGTCACCTGTTCAAGTCCCAGTTTGCTTGTTGTGCCTTCCTGTGTGGAAGCTGCATGTTTCCTCCATGCATGTGTGGGTTCTCTCCGGTTACCCCGGCTTCCTCCCACAGTCCAAAAACATGCTCATCAGGTTAACTGGTGATTCTAAATTGCCCGTAGGTGTGAGTGTGAGTGTGGAAGGTTGTCTGTCTCTATGTGTGTCAGCCCTGGGATTGACTGGAGACCAGCTCAGGGTGCACCCCGCCTCTCACCCTAAGACAGCTGGGATAGACTCCAGACACCCATGAACCTGAACAGGATAAGAGGGATAAGACAGATGAATGAATGTTTAAACTGACATAATGGATGGGAAATCTGATTTGATTTGGGAACTTCACTAAACATGTAGCATATCTAAGCTTCTTAAGCTTAATCTGAAGTTTTCCTTCTTGAGCTACAGTGTGCTGATCACAGGTGATTTTAGCCCCTTTTTAGGGGCTGCTAAAGCACCCCTAAACTGAATCTCAGCTAGCTTTAAATTTAAAACATTTTTTTTATGTATTTCTTTTTCTAAACAAGCTAGAAAAGTGTCACAGCAGCACTCCTTGCCAACAAATGGTTTGATCCACTCCATCCCTCTCCCCTTTCGCCAACTCAGCTCTGAGCATTCTACCTGCACTGAGCCGAGTCGGGGAAAGGTTTACCTTCCAGAGTAAATGATGTGCTGTAGTGGTGTAAGTACCCGGCTTAAACCAGGAAATGTGGCTCATTCTTTAACTTCTAACTCTAAATACCAACACATTATTATCAGGATCAGTCCACATTTTTGCTGCATTAAACCCTAAGTCACCATTTATGTTGATTGGTAGGATTTAGCTGACATTTTTTTCAAGCTGTTTGATTCTGGCAGGGTTGCCTCCTTTTTATAATTTTACTGTTATTTATTTACGTATTTCTCGCTCTATCTCTCTCTTTTTTTGAAGTGTACTTTTATTTATGTTTGTGTGTGTATAATACAAACAAGAAGAAATAAGGCAGAGACAAATACTGAAAAACTCAATCTCAGTTAATGTGTTTTACATGTTGTGTACTTTATTTCAAATAAAGGCCCAAAAAATAAGTCTAAAGTACATTTTTGTTTTTTTGGTACTCACTATAGGGGGCTGGTTTACTCCAAAAATATACTTTTTATGTGTATGTTGAGGAGCTGTTGTATCAAAATGAGTCTTTGCCCAGAAAGTAGGGCTACAATATGTTTCTTTTATGATTCCAATCCATTCTGCTTTTGCTGTGGCTCGACATTTAAATAACCTTTAACAGATTTGATGATTTAGTCACAGACTTTCCCAAAAGGTTTATGCTTTTCATTCTCATTTTAATTTTTCTTCATTTCATTCTCACATTCAAACGTGGGAATGAAATTGCGTTAAAATGTACAAAACAGTCAAATTTATCTTTCCTGACCGGCCAGCTCTCTGGGTGCTCAGCACCCGTAAACCTCTGATCCTAGAATCGCTCCTGATGCCAACACAGATTATAAAGTCTGTTCTAATGTCTCTATTCTACTTACTGTCTGGTGTCCATAAATCTGTGTGAGTGAATGATGCCTCCAGTGTCAAATCAAAGAATTTACCTGCAGGATGCAGATTTAGTCTAACAGTTAAAGCACGCACCATGTTCACAGAGGTTATAGTTCTTGTCCTAAGCAGCCGTGGGTTAAATTGAAACCTGACTGTCCTTCCCCACTCTGTATTTCCAATCTGTTTTGTCTCTCATCAGCTGTTTTTCCATATAAAGCCAAAATGGCCCCAAAACTAAGTAAAATGCAATTAAGTCCCTGATTACAGCTGGTATTTTGCCCAAATCATCCATCCAAATGTTTAAAGCAAAGTTAAAAAAAACATTTTGGCCCTAATGTCTCCAGCACTAATTTAGACAATTTAAAGATCACACCAGATTTAAATTACTGTTGGCTTCCAAAACGCATCAGTCCCAGTGTTTCAGCATATCACTGTTCAACAAGACCAAAAGTAATAGAGGCTAAGAACAGAGTGGAGATTTCAGCAAACATTTACACAAACTATAAAACCGTTTGTGGGCTCATTGAGCAAATTCAAACAAACGTCATTGCATTACAATGTTACACCTGAGAACCATTTGCATAGGAGTTACATTAGCTGCCAAAGCAGTGGGTGGAATTGTGAACAAAGTTTGTCTTTTGTAAGTGTGTACAAGAAATCGATACAGAGAATTCTTCAGAGAATCAATACGACTTTATATTTATGAGCAGACGCTTGGAAAAAAAAACACAACCCAAGATTGGATGATTCACCCAAGACTGTCTTCTTCTCTTCTTCTTCGTCTTCTGGCTCGACACAACAAAAGTATAACAAATAATGAAGTGCGTTTGTCTTTCTGTAAGAGTGACATCCTCACCATCTGCTCCACTGAACATCATTATTAATCATGATCTCCATTAGAAGTGAAATATCACTTTGCTAAGTCGACTGATTTGGTTAAACAGCACATGCTTGTCCTTCTCGTAATGGGAGTCTGGATCAATTTATCACAGCAGTGTTTGCCTTCATATGACAGCTGCTGTTAGAATCCTGTGCTGGTTTTAGAATTGAGAGCTACATGTTTGATGGAATCAGATGCATCTATTTCCATAAATAACACTGGAAGTCGATTCGACTGCTTTCTACGTCTTCTGCACGCACACACACACACACACACACACACACACACACACACACACACACACACACACACACACACACACACACACACACACACACCTAAACACATACACACAAATACGCAGTCATTCATGCATAAAAAACAACCCAAAGTGATTGAAACAAACACAGGTGTACACACAGAGGAATGGATTCATTTTCATGTTGGCGTGGACCTGCACACATACTGAAAACAGGCAGTGGTTTGATGATTTTTCTCTCTGACAGTGTTCCTCCCTCTGGCATGGATAATTTGTTATGAATCATTAGTTTTCAGGGTTCTGTTTTCCTTGTCTCTCTGGAAGCCAGAAGAAGGCTGTGCCTGGTTTGCAAAGCTGTGAATTTTGGCAAGGCAGGAAAATGCAAGGGTGGACTGTGTCCGCTGGTCTGACAGTGAAATAAGACAAGCTGTCACACTGCAAAAAATCTGAGAGAAAAGTGGTGAAAGATTATTTACAAAGGTAGTCTGGACTTTTTGAAGTGCATTTGTATGAAGTACTTGTTAATAGTAGGTTTATTAGCTACAGTTAGCTGGACTCCTTTCATGGAATAATAATAATAAAAAAAAAAACTAGCAAGACAACCAGCAAGGAAGTATGGCTATCAGGTAATGCATGTAAATCAGGGGTCCCCAAACTTTTTTCCTGTGAGGGCCACATAACTTTTCCCTTCTCTGATGGGGGGCCGGAGTCAGTTTGTAAGAGAAAAAGTGTGACGATCGCAGGGGTGCCTAAACGTGAACATTTATTGTCTTCCAGAAAGCCACACATAACCAAATATTAATAATCCTTTCCTGGATCTTCACAGAAAAAAAAGTCAGGAAATAAATAATCACACTAAAGCACAGACTGCAGAAGGGTGGAACAGAATGTCATGTTCTATGCGTGTATTAGCCTCGATCAGCCGTAGTTTTGGGACACCGGTATAGAGTCAACATTACTGTGAAATTTAATTAATTCAAGAAACTCAGACCCAAATTCTAATGTCTTCCACATTTTTTTTTAAAAAAAAAAATCTTTGTTGGTACGAAGCTCAAAAAGTTAAAAAAAAAAAAAAAAAAAAAGGATTCTGGCAGTGCTGAGGACACACCCTGCATTGTAGACACAAGGTGGAGTAGAGGACAAGAGCAAGACTCAAGAAGAAGAGAAACTTCTAAAATCCAAAGTAACATGGTGGGGCAGGATTGTCAGATGTGAGCCCATGTCTATAAACCCAGAGAGCTACTGCTTTTGTGAGTGGGTCCTAGTAACATCAGGTCATCTGGACTGACTCAGAGGATACCACCAGCTTACATACAGCTGTAGTCTACATCACTTATCTTCCAGGGTCTCCTGATATACAGGCCTTTCTTTTAGACTCTCCTTTATTTTCAGATATTGAAAGCGAAAACCAGGGAACCCAAACTGAAACATCTGTTCCTTTTGGGAAAACATTGACAAACAAAACAATTTCTTTAACATAAAAGAACAATCTGTCATTTCTTTTTAAGATTACTCATATCAAAACCCCCAAGATACCTTAAAACAAACGGTGCCAGACTAAACACACATTCATCTGCTGAAGTATGAACTGAAAAATGAAACCTTGTTTACAAAGAAACTCAAAACTGCTTATTTTCCTTGAGGAGGCTTAGATCCTTGGACGTCTGCAGTGTCTTTCTGCAGATGTTTTATCAGTCTGTGGTGGCAGGTGTGTTATTCTACACTGCAGTCTCCTGGGGAAACAGTATAAAATTCAAGAATACAAGGCAACTGGACAAAATGGTGAAAAGAGCTGGCACATTGAGCGTAGTTGGGTTGGACTCACTGGGGGCTGTGGTGGAGTGATGCACACAGAAGAAGCTAGAGGCCATTCTAAATTACACCGATCATCCACTTCACAACGTCTTTGTGGAGCAGAGAAACAGCGGCATTGGACGGCTCATTTATCTGCTCTGCAGGACTAAGAGATACAGGAAATCATTCATCCCTGCAGCCATTAGGCTCCATAATTCTCCAACCAATTGGAGATAAGTTGAATTTCTTGTTTCATGTGATTCTTTCTTAAATAATTTTATCTTTTAGACACCTGAATTTCCCTTGGCGGATTAATAAAGTGTTCTGTTCTATTCTAAAGCCACGTCTCTTTCAGGGACGTCCCTGCTTATTTCAGCAAGACAATGCCAAGACACATTCAGCACATGTTACAACAGCGTGGCTTCATAGTAAAAGAGTTCAATTTAACAAAAACAACTGAAACCCTTAAACATGCCAGTTGTTCTATTAATTTTGACCACCAATGTAACTTATAACCCCACAAAACTGCAATATCCCTTTAATGTGCTCTAACCTTACCTGGCCATAAAATGACTAATCATGTGTCTGAGGGAACTTCTTCCAGTTACCCTGCTCTTCCACGATAAGCACTCCCAGGTATTCGTCTCTGTTGTGATGTCTGCAGGGAGAGAAATAGTGTTAATCTAAGTACACCAGAGCAAAGCAAATCTGTTTGTACCAGAGGGGAGCAGAGGATTAATAATGAAGAAACAACTTCTTCAGGAAAAAAAAAAAAACCCAAGACAGTCAGAAACATGTTTGTTTAAGCTGCTGTATTCATCAATGCCCACAATGGGTTCCCCAGTGAAACACAAACATTAACTCAACATTATAATACATAATGTTTCTGTATGTATCAGCCTCATTTCAATGAAAACAGACAAGACAGGCACACAATACACACACTTGTGAATTAATGGATTCCAATTCAACCCCTTTGTAAAGCTGTCCATGTTTATTGTTACAGGTAAGAGGGATTCAAAATTGTTCATGACAATGGCCACTATGCCATCAGTGATTCATACTCACGTAACTCAAAAATAAAGTCATCTTACAGCTTCATTCTTTATTTTTAACATCAAAAGAAACTCTCTTAGTAGCGTCCATCCATCACAAAGTAACAGTTTATTTTCAGTAAAGTTAAGGTTTCATATGTCATCTTTCTTCAAAATGAATTGATGAATATGAACTGTGTTTAAACATGTTCGCATGCACAAAATGGAAAATGTAGCTTGGATGTTGCTTTGGATATGTCTTACCTAAAAGCTGTGGTAGATAACATTTGGTGTGACTGTCAGTTCCCTCTCGATCCATCAGTCTGTAATAGTAAGCGGTTACTGGTGTCTGCACTCACACATGCAACAAGATGCTTTTTGCAAGACACAGTTCATCCATAAGCCTCAGAAATAACTTTGATGTCTCAGTGTTTGCCAACCGCTCCCTTCTCTCAAGCTCTACCCTCTCATCTATGTGACTGCTTTAAAGTAAAATCAGAAAATGCTAACTGCTTGTAGAAAATTTAAACTTTCCTTTAAAAACAGATTTGACCCACAGCCAGCAACTTAAACCACTTTATTCAGTGTAAGTGAATCAGGAGAAGCATCCACAGGAAAATTCTAAGCCTGTTATTCTTACTCATCAGCTGACTGTAAAATACATGATTATGCATGGTCAAAGCCCGTAAAATCTGTCAGATCTGTAAATGGGGAAAAAAAATCATCCATCTAGTACAAAGATGCTTACATGTAAATGTTTTTTTTTGTTTTTTTTTTGCTTTTAAGGCAACACAAGGCAATAGAACATTCATTCATTCTGGATGCAAAATACAGACAAACAAATACATCAGGCTCCTCTTCTAAAGTTAGTCATGCATCAGGTTTTTTGTCGGCAGCATTTGCGTGTGGGAATTTCCCCTCACTGGGACTATAACCGCAGGAAATGAGTAAGTCTATGTAGTCCTTCACCTGGAACAGTCCTTCTGAGAGCTTTTCATTGATTTAATGACACCAGAAGATACAGCCCCTTAAAAACAAAGGTGGATTTAATGCTGTGGTCCGCATTTTTGTTGTTTTTGTTTGTGCTTGTCGTCCCTATTGTCACCAGTAGGAATGGGTATAAGAAAAGGTAAGTTTTGCCACCAGTACATGATTTGTCAGTACTACATGTAAAGTTAAGCTCATCGGAAAACAGTGCACTTATTATTACTTTAAATCAACATGCTGCATTTTTTGGGGCTGTCCATACACAAACAGGATCTTGAGAAACTCGATCTCAATGGGTTTTCTACCTGGTTAAATAAAGGTTAAATTAAAAAAAAAAAAAAAACTATTGACTGTAATAAAATAAATTACTGGTAGTCAGAAGCAACAGGCTTCACCCTGCATATTTTAAAGGCACTCTTCTCTCCTTCAGATCAACAAATACGCTGGTCTGTGTGACATCCCAGAAAGCACCTCTGCGCAGAGGTGGAGGAGAGAGTTGGAGAGACGAGTGTGATATGAACAACAACAACAAAAAAATGATAAGAATATAAACTGACTTTAGCTGCAAGGAGGTCAGTGTTGGTGATAGGAGCTTCACCAAGAAGTTTCCAAATACACTGAGCAGAAGTGGCTCCACCTTTACATGTTCTATCATATCTGTCCAGGTAAAAACTTATGTAATATCAAAAATAACAAACAACCACAAAAACTTTTTTTTATCTGTTTAGAATTGTGAGTTAATAACTGTAATTTGTCAATCAAAAGACAAAGACATGCTTTACTTTTTTCTGCTCTTTTGTAAAACAGTACATTTGAGAATTCATAGATAACATCAGTTATTATAATCTGGCACTGAATATGTTATTTTGATTTAAATGCTTGCACATCCTGATGGATTAACCATCACAGAAACATAAAAAGGTGTTTTAGTAATCAACTACTGTTCATTTGGGACACCTTGCACCAACCAGGTGCAGGTTGATACTTTAGCACTGCAGGCAGATGCTGGAAAAGCATCTCCATAAATCTTGTCAGAAGAAGTAGCATGATGTGAATCAGCTGCGATGACTCAACTTTGGAAAACAGGGTACCCCAAACCAACACTGACTATAGACACTTGACAAACCTTTAAATCTGCGGTTATCACGTTTCTTTTTCTGCCACGCATTCTTGTTCCACTCATCTTTCTAGTTATGTGCTTGGACACAGCACTCTCAGATCAGCCCACTTCTTAAGCAATAACCCTCTGAGGCTTATCTTTAGTGTGTCAATAACTGTCTTCTGGACGGCTGTGTGAAGTCAGCAGTCTCCCTCATGACTGCGTAACCGAAGCTCATTAAGAGACCATTTAAAGGCTCAGAAAACCTTTGCAAGTGTTTCCAATAAATCAGCTGATTGGAGTGTGACACCAGGAGTTTACAATATTGAACTTTTTCCCTGTTCTAATTTTAACATACTGCATTGTGGGTTTTCATTAACTCTAAGCCATAACCATCACAAAGAAAAGAAAAACAATCTTGAAATATTTTCTTTGTGCGTACTGAATCTATATAATATATGAGTTTCCCTTTCTGAATTGATCTACTGGAATGAATAAACTTTTCTACAATATTCTAATTTAAAGATACACCTGTAAGCACTCTGTCACTGTCAGCCCGAGAGCCTAAACCCACACATTTACATCAGGCTTCATTCTCAATCGCCTTTTCATTTCAGGTCTTCACCTTTGAAAGCATGCGTCTACTTTCTGCCTCTCTCTTGAGGCAGAGCTGCTGTGTGATGCATCACAGAGCGTGTTATAGACTCCTTGATGATTGAAGGTTGACAAAATGTACAAAGCCCAGAGAGCTTGAATTCTACGGTCAGAACTTTCAAGGTTATTTAAATTATTTGGGGAGTAGTCTCAATAAGTATATGATATTATCCAAATGATACCCACCATTTTCCATTGCTTTGCTTCTATTTATATATATTGAATCCAGCCTATTGTTATTGTTTTCTCCACAGTTGAGAGTCTCCATGAAAAAAAAAAAATCATTTAAAGTCAAAAAAGCCTGGATAAGCGTTCACACTGCTCTGTATGGTCTTTGTTTATTTCGTTCAAAAAAACTCATTTTCCTCTTTTCAGAGAAAGCTGTTTCACATTTACAGTATTTCATTATCAAAGCCTGCGAGTGTGTCATCCCTTAACTCAGAGCTCACACATGTAATACAGAAACCTCCACCAGCTTTCACTTTCTCAGAACTGTTGGTGAATGCTAATTACACCAAGATTTATGCATCTCTTTCCCTCAGGACTCTGTGCAATCTGCAGAAATACCACCAGTGTTTCAGGAAATACCATCTCTGGAGTGTTTTTGCAATGTCATTTCAGTAGGATGCTATTATCTCTTTTATCCCTTTTCCCAAAGCACTCATGCTGACTGCCATATATCCGCACTTGCACTATGGATTTTTATGCTGCACTTTAAATAAAGAGGGGTTTTTTTAAATTTCCCAAAAGCCCAGTGCTGTGCACCCAGACCCAGCAGTCATCTGCTTACGCATGCAGAGCTCTGTTCCAAAGCAGCTCTATGGGGCTGTTCAGCACAGACAAAATGTTATTCATTTTATTTGACACTTGAGACATGAAGCCTTAGGGCAGCAGAGTTACCTCCTATGTCCTCTGAGGCAAGTCACTTTCAGCTAACCTTGCCCCTGAGAAAAATAAATATGCATGGAACAGTTGCTGCGTTTTCCCCGAGGCATAGCCGAAGCACAAGTCTGGTGATGCTCAAACTTCCTCTTTTCGACTGACACGTCAATCAGACAGCTTCTCCTGTAACGCCTAAAGAAAGGCGTAAGACCTTAGCTGATCCATGACCGGAGGGGTTGTTTGGTACTGATGTTTGACTTGCTGAGAAACACCAAGCCTTCAGCAGGCCTTTCCTCTGGATTCGTTCACTTTGAGTATGATCTGGACCACCAACAGATGTCGAAGAGGTTGAAAGTGGCCTGCAACAACCACACGGAGTGACAGATAAACAGCTTTGGACTGGGAGAGCTGAGGCGTTAGATGAAGGGCCTGGACTGGATGAATAGGTGGCGATGTGTCCTTGTGGTTTTGTAATAAGTCCCCCAGTCCTCAGGCAGCGACTGAGCAGCACATTTAAAAAGGCTTTCTTAAACTCCTGGCTGAAGCAGGGATAGATAATGGGGTTGATGCAGCTGTTGAGATAACCCAGCCAGAAGGTTATCTTAAAGATGGTTTCAGAAGGCTTACATGATGGGAAGATTGATCCTAGAGAACACACAGACAGACACAAACTCAATATAAATGAAAAACAAACACTGTTCTCCAAAAAACTCTTGTCTCACTAAGAGCTGAGAGACACTGGCTTCTTACCTGTTCACCTTTTTCCCTGTGTTAGCTTTATCGCCGTACTTTGATATCATATTTCTCTCTCGAGGCTAAATGTCTGAATTCTTTGCAGCTGGGATTGAGAGGTGGCTTAAAAGTGTCTGAATTGTTCTTAACACTTTAACAGGAACATTTAATGCCCATGCCTACAAATTACACGTTTAATGTTCCTCACATGAGTTTTATCTTGTTAGAATCTGTGCACAAATAAAGCTGATGTGTCTCTATGAGCTACAAAAGCAAACGAGACCATCAGTAAGAAAATTGGGTTATTTTTTATGTTCCCTGGTACAAACCACAAACCTTCATGCTGTGAGGCAACAGCACCAATCACAGCACCAGCAGGAGATGCTTTTTCCAAGAAAACAGTACTTTCATGTGAGCTGTGATGATGTGAAACATATATGGACATTATTTGGCACATGAATGGACATGGACCAACATTCGTGTGCTAAAATAAGTTGTAACATATAGGTGGATTTATTTATGGCTAAAATGAGTAAAGCTCATTTAAAGGACACTATGAAGTCTTTAGGGTGTCAAATGTCTTTTAGTAGACTGGGATGTTCAGGAGCTGATTGTGTATTTCAAGGTGAGAAAAAGTGATGAGACTATGCGTCAATGAAACAACGCAGGTGTCTACGGAGTTTTGCAAGTAAATCAGAAGTCTTTGAAGTTCAGCATCTATTATGCTTGCTGGCAGGGAATTCATAAGTGTATCCTCGTGTAGTCTCCACTAATGTTGACTGTGTGAGTGTGCAGAATATTGTGAAGTATGAGTGCATACTCAGGCACTGACAGACAGTAGCTGCAGTGTGTTTGAGTGAGCATGAACGTTTAGCTTTGTGAAAAGCTCAAATGTGGTCATTTCTGGTGACAAAGTGCTGCTTTTTGTCAGTAACATTTTTGTCACAATGTGGAAAGGAAGAGGTTGAAGCATCAGTGTGTGATCAGGTCGTCCCTAGTGTCAACTTTACAGTTCAGAGTCAGACTCAGGGGTACTGACCAATCAGAAACAAGTATTTAACAGAGCTGGGTGATCAAGAGGAAAGCTGAGGATTCAACAATGGCTGCATCATTTTGCCTGTTATCATCCAAACTATGGTGGCTGCCATATCAGGCAGTCTGACTCAAACTTAGGGACCTTGACACAGACAGTTAGATAGACCACAGGTGGGCCTCCTTAGGATTCAGCTACAAAGTGCTATCAAGTCAGTCAATCAGTCAGATGCAGAGCTTTCAGCCTGAAAATCCTCAAAACAGATGAAATCATAACATAATTCCCCATACAGCTGTGAGAAATGCATAAGTGAGCTGCACTGACCAAAACCACTTTTTTCTGGGTTTGTTTCTGCCATGAAATGATGGGTGTTAATGGGTCTTTTTGGATTTTGGAGTATGCCTCTTGTCGATACTTAATTTTTTACACCTGCCGGACACTTTTTCAGCCCTGTTAATGGCTGCCTGCACAAAACACACAAGGCCTCAACTAACTTTTTCTTCAACTAACTTATATGAATGAACTTATTTAATTTGTTTACAAACTTATCATCTGATTTTCTTGTAGGTGTGCTTGACTGGTGACCAGTCCAGGGTTTACCCCCTCTCTTGCTCCAGGAAAGCTGGGATGGGCTCCAACCACCCGTGACCCTGGACAGAATAAGCGGTTTAGAAGATGGATGGATTTTCAAATTCCCATTTGTGCTTTAGAAAAACCTCATTTCAGCCTCTGACTGAATGCTTTTTCAGCTGCTGTCTCTTTAAACCACCTTCCTCCACAAACCCCCTTCCCTCTCATTGGCCAGCCCTCTTGAGACCCCGCAGATCTATCTATCTATCTATCTATCTATCTATCTATCTATCTATCTATCTATCTATCTATCTATCTATCTATCTATCTATCTATCTATCTATCTATCTATCTATCTATCTATCTATCTATCTATCTATCTATCTATTTAGAATAATCACTCACTGAGAATATTTGCTGTGGAAAAAAGTGATAAAGGCTGCTGAAAAACTAACAGAAATTTTGCTAGATTTGTAGACTTTAAATTTCTGGCTATTTCTCATGAAAAAAAAATCCTCTGAGGGGTTTTAAAGACATCTGTTTACTTCCTTCTTTCAAAAACCAAGGAATATCAATTTGCTCATCACAATAGTTCTAAATGGGAGTCTAAAAAAGCAAAGGATATTTGTGCTTCTACTGGCTACAGTCCATGACCCAAGCACTAAAGAATTAAGACAGTGTTACCAGTGCATAATAAAAAATTCCAAGGCTGTAAATGTAATGAACCACAATTATCCATCATAAATTGCTTAATTAAGCTATTTGTCCAATACCTAAGTAAAACTGTCATTTCAAGGCAACTGGACTTTGACCCGTCCAACTTCATTTGAATCCATGTTCAAAAATTATGGACTATTTAAAATGCCTAACCTCTTCGTTGGAGAAAATAAAAGCTGCTCAAATACAGTTTTTGCTGAAGCACTGCGCCTACACAAATGAATTCACTGTATCTCACTTCATCCACTGACGAGCAGTGCTCACTTCATTTCGCGTTTTCATGTTATGATAATATGCTGTCTTGCAGGAGGATGGAAACAAAGTGCTTTAACACAACAGGCTTCCAATCTGAAGAGCTCAATAAAACACAACACACAGAAGAGAAGGGGGAGGGGGGTGTTCAAACCCTCATTTCAGATATCTCAGACTGTCTTTGCCTCTGAGCTAATATGATCGCTGTGCTATGAGCCATGAAGGTCTCTCTCAATTGAAATGCAGAGCTCTTCTCTGATGACTCGCTGCCTTGGGAGGCTACAGGGTGACTGAGGATGCCTCCTGGCATTACAGCCCATTAGGCCTCATGCTTGTTATCTATAATAGCTTTCTTCGATGCTGCAACAGTTTGGTTTATTTCATTTCATATCACAGCATAGGCCCATTCTGCTGCAGTGGTGTTTCAGCCTATTTGGTTACTTGTAATTGAATTTTTTGATGTCCCCTCTGAGAGACCTTACGAGCAGAGTTGAATCTCAGTGAAAGAGGGTCATTCATGTTTTTTTTTTCTGTTTAGAGAGCAAAGAAACCAAAAAGGCATCAAGCAGCATTATACAAATGATTAATTCTTGCTTCAACAGCTTTGTATAATGATGGTATAAACCACAGGAAGGCTGCTGTTAGATCTCTGTGAAATGCTCAGCTAATATTGTTAGCCATGAATTCAGCACAGCTGTGCAAGGTAGGTGTTCAGTTGGTTGCTGTTTTGTGCTAGCACACTATTAAAGAATCACGACCAAATTGCAATATTATACATTTTTGGGTTTATGACTACTCTAATATGTTTTCATGATGTCATAATCTTTAACGGTACTTTGAATGAAGTCAGTTAGCAAGTGTCAAAATGCTAACAGCTCAAGCAAATTAAAAGAACTACAAAACTGTACAATCAACTTCAGGAAACAATGCAGAAAACATAATCCATGAAATGTTATTTCATTGTTGAATTTTTATGACTTCCTTTTATCTGGCAGCCCTCATAAGTCAGACCAAGCGGCAACATACGGTTTAAAAAATGAAGTGTTATTGAAAGTGCTAAAAGCTGCATTTCATTGTCAGCCCTTTTGAGGCTTGCTGAAGAAAGAAACCATATCCATACAAAAAAAAGACTTTAAAGCTTTAAAAAACACTTTTACAACCTGGTTCAAAAAACAGCTTGGGTCTGAAGTGCTAGCTTCTCTTTTGGCACACACTGTACGGGGGGTGAATTTTCATTCTTACGCAGCAGTTTTGAAGATATTAAGATCAAAAGTTTGTCCAATCAGAAGGGCGGCTCACATGATTGACAGGTCTGGCACCCGGTAGCTGTCAGTGAGGAGACTCAAAGCCCACCTCTTTGCTCAGCATTTCCAATATGGCCCAATGATTGGCTTCATTACTCTGTTCAGGTATAGATGGGTGACGCTGAGGAGAATATGTCAGCATATTATGGTTCATATTTGTAGGTTAGTAACAAAAAGCTCAAGTACTGAGAGTAGAACTTGGAAAATCTTCTCTATACTGACCTAGTATCTATAATATATTCAAGCTCTTCTTCTGACCAAAAATAGTCAGACACCATCATATCTGACTCCCTCTCAGTGTTTAAGAGCAGACTTAAGACTTTCCATCATGATAAAGCTCATTGTTAAAGCTGGCTCAGGCTTGGATCCTCTCATAGCTGTGCTGCTGTAGCTTTAGAATGCCAGGGGAACTGGCACACAGAGCTCCTGTCTCTCCCACCCTTCTCTCTCTCTCCTCCCTCTGTCTGCTTTCACTGGCTTTAAATCTTCAAGTCCCATTAAAGTTATTAACACTTTGTGTTCCTTGCCAGTTCTCGAGCTCACTTGTCTTATTTGTTCCTCTAGATCTTTGTTACAGACAGCTTGCTACCATGAATCTTCTACAACACCAGACTTACTTGTGCTTGTAATAATGCTTAGAGTAATTCTTGAACTGTTTGACTCCAGCTATTTTCATGACTGTATGCTGCTACGAGGCCTGTTATCTTTCACTGGTATAAGTACAATGAACAGTCTATAATCTGTGCTGTTGCTGTAACATACTTGTACCATTGTTAGTCTGGTCCTGTTGGAGGTTTTAAGAAGGGTTTTACTTTCCACCACTAGTTGCTAACTGTGTCTAGAATTGTGCTCATGGTGGACTAATGTCGGTTGCCTTTAAGTGTAAAAGAAAGATGAGGAACTGTACGTGATTGTCTTGTAGAGAGTCTTAAGGAATCATTGGTTTTAAATTGGTGCTGCACTTGTGCAGATGCATTATTGATTGATTTAGTTTCAGCAGATATTTCTGTCCTCGGTCTTGTTGGATCAATACATTAAGTTGCCTCATTCCACCAGTCGGTCAGCCCGACGAGAACGCAAAGTTCATTAAATCGAAATCAGCTAACGTCTTTTTTTTTTTTTTTTTTTTTTCCAGTGTTTTATCTTCATGATAAGTCTAAGCGCTGGTGGTGCCTTTGACTGTTAAAATGACCTGTTGGCCTCATGTACCAATAATGAAATACACACACACACATCAGCATGAGAAAGTGAATAACAAGGCCTTGACAGTATGTTCTCACTTTTGAAACAGATATTTTTATCTTAGTTATCCACTGCAGAGCTTTTACAATGATAAAGAATGTGCTGTAAATAGAGCCGTCTTCATGATGACTATAGCAATATGATATATCTGAAAGTGCAGAAAAAGTTCAAGTCCAGCTTTTATATCTATTTCCCTTAACAGTAACAACTTAGATTAAGTGGAAATGCTGCGATACTAAAAGATGTTATTCAAAGGCAGATGGTAGATCCCTGCTTTAGCACCGCTTCTCTATTATTTGCAACAAGATTCAATATTTGGCTGCAATAAAGCTAGTTATTAATGCACACAGGCACATAAAAAAAGAGACAGATAACACACAGCCTATTATTTGTTTAGATAAAATGTGTCATTCACGGCCCCTCCATCCAGAATAATAGATGGCTTCCTCCTTCAATAAGAGTACAGTGTGTGTAACCAAACACAGGTTTCAGCAGTAATCTCACAATCAGTGCACTGGGAGCAAACTGCTGACACACTACTATCCTTTAAACACACACTGGTCCCCAATGACATCCTCTTATCTCAGTCAAGCAATAAGAGTTATTTAAGAAGCTATTAAGATTTCCGATAAGGTTTATAATGGAGGGTTTCTGCCCCCCTTTCACGTCTATGATAATATCACTGTTATCAATTTTGCTTGTCAGACTCTTATAAAATGTGGGGTTGTTTTGAAGATAGAGTTCAGAAAATCTGTCTTAAAGGACATTTTCCTGGGCTCCTGATATTGTTCACTTAAGCTCATAACTTCAGCAAGGTTTACTCTGACAGTGAATTAATCCTTAATTAGTCAATTTGCATTCAGTTTCCTTTCTCTATGATTTCAATTAATATTTCTTTATACACTAGAATAGAGCCGATAGAAAATTTGTATTATCATAATCTTTCATGCCCTTAACTTATTCTGATGTGAATTCATGTTTCATTTATACCCCTTTTTAGATCAATGAACACCATTAAAAAAGTATAACTTTCTCAAAGTTTATATATTAACGTCTCTTTTAGGCGTTTTCTCAAGGTTAGCCCCACTTGTTTCATATTTAGTTATTAGAACTGCATTGTGGAAACAGACTTGCTCATTACCTTTTTCCCCCTCAGAATTAAATGTGTAGAAGAAGTTTGCTGCAGGAGATTAAATTTCTTTTTCTGGTTGAAAATGTTGAAGATGACTCAGGCCAGTTTACCATTTACCTAACTTTTAACCAGGTTGAGTGCATGCTTATTTTACGGTAAAGTATGGCCGTTTTGAGACCCTCTTTAGGGGTGTTTAAATGTCCTCCTGGCACCCCTTAAACAATAATTATATAGACATGCGCCCCCTAGATTTTTAAATTCATCACTTATTTTGGAAACATGTTTATCTTATATTCATTGTATTGCTATGAATAAAACTTTTCACTCGCAATGTTGCCACAAGACAAAATACCCATTTTATTTATTTACTTATTTATTTATTTATTTGCCTTTTACAGTCAAACAATACATCCCTGTGATCATAAACTGCATTAAAAGAGACAAGAACTTAAAGAACCAATAGCAGTGTTTAATGTTTTTTTTCTCAGACTGGAAAAAAAAAATGTTTTCATATTTATAGGCAAGTGAAGCTTAATTTATAATAGTTTAATGTAACTTGTTTGCTAATTAATTCATGGAAACGTGTAAAAATGCAAATGTTGCCCTGAGGCAACACTTTACTATTACAGAATCACCATGGCAACAGATATACATACCACTGAGAAGCAAACCAGTCATCTGTATTGATATTTTCACAGCATGCTTTGGGCATTTGTTTGCTTTCTAGCTCCTCTTCCATGAGCACTTAAAAGGGCCCAGAAACTGCAGTGTGAAAACTTCACAAGGTTTTCTCCAGTCACACAACTGAAAGTCAGTCTCATGAAAGCCTCAGAAGTGAAGCCTTTTATAAAGTTAGATAAAATATGTTTAGACTCTTCAACACATTCGTTTCAATACGATGTTCCACAATGGTACAGTGATGCCTGCAGGCAACGTTCAGATATCTGAGTTATTTTTTAAAGTCTTTACACTTTAGATGGCGTGCAGTGTAATGTTTTGGGGCCATCAAGTATTATCCATGTTTTTGAAAAAAAAAGTGTTGAAATATAAATGAATGACACTCTTTTATTCATTCCTGACCATTGCTTCAAGGCAATGCACCCCAAAATACTCCTGAAATTTTCTTTAGATCATGTTTTTTTAAGTCTATTTTATGACTTAAAAAAACCCCCAAACCTTTTTTTTTTTTTTTTTTCCAAAATGGCATCATAATGCGCACCATAAAGGGATAAGAAACCAATAATCTCTTTAAGTTAAACACATTCTTTATTTATTTGATCAAATGAGCCAAATTGTTTTTAACCTCCTCTTCATGATGATAAAAGTACAAATAAAAATGTAAAACTCTTTACAGAAATATATTTCAATTTCTTGAATATTTTGTGTTGTAATACAAGTTCTTAAGTTTTTATTGTTGCAAATAAAAACTCGATATTTAGGAAAATAAATGTTGATAGATTTCAGTGAATAAGTGGTTTGATGGTTGGTTTCAACATTTTCAAGAAACTCAATATCACAACCTCCTGAAATTGACCCTGCTCTAATGGTTGCCTTTGTTTATTACTTGTCGGGTAAAGAACTGCAGATATTAACTTTTCTGCTTTGGCTTTGTATACCTTATCAGAGATTACTGCTTAGACTAGACAGATTTCTAGTAGGCATTTCAAGTGAAGTATCTTACAATAGTTGTCTTGTATACATAACAAGAAACTCATTCAGGTCTGCCCACAAGTGAAAATATTCTATCTGTGCTGCCTTTTTTAATGTTTCACTTGAGGCTAACATCTTATTTGACTAACAACAAAGTGGTTTTATGAAATTTATTTCAAATCTAATCTTCAGAGACAATTGTGATACAGCACTATCATGAGAGTGAGTTAGTAATAAATCAATCAAGATTTAATCTGGCCGAACAGACATAACTGACTACAGACATAACACAATGGTACCTTGACCTATGAGTGCCCCAACTAACAAGATTTTCAAGATACAAGTGGCTCTCAGACTTTTTTTTTTTTTTTTGCTCTAAGTTGAGAGTTAAAATTAAGGTTGCGAGCCAGCTTCAGATATCCCACCGCTGATACAGTGAATTCTGCAGTGAACACCACAACATCCACCCAGCATTCCATGTCTCACTTGTTCACTTTAAACGGTTAGCTCGCAGTGGAAGCATCAGTTTTGTGCTTGCAGTTATTTTGCAAAACTTTTATTAAAAGAAACACCCAGAAAAAGTTGCAACTGGGCGTGTAATAGAGCTATTTAATGACACTTGCCTCACTCGTTTCAGAAACATTCTGAGAGGGAGGATGAAACAGATCTCATTGGACAGGTTTTCATAAAAAAAAAAGCACCTGCAGATCAAAGTGAGAAAAGCATGGCAAAAAGGGCAAAAATCAATGAATAAGTTTTAGTTCAGCCTTTATCCTCCACCTCTCTCAGCATCTTCAAGTCGTCTGATCTCCAAGGTAAATGCAGTATATCATTCTTAATCAAAACAGTTTATTAAAGAACATTGTACTGTATTATGATTTAATATAAAATTTATTGATAAGTATGTTTTTGAAAAACATGTAACATAAAAATTGCAGTGTTCTTTGGGGATCCAGGTTGGATTAATGCAGACCTGGGCAAATTACGGCCCCTTGGGCATCCCTGTATGCGAGGTCAATCATAAATTAGAACATGAATAAAAAAAAGTAAGCTGTGCATGCAATTCAACTGTCTCGCTGTTATTTTGAAAGGCTGATGTTTGCATTATTTCTGTACGGACGCACTTGCAAGCATGTACCCTGCACGTGAACAGCTATGTTTACGTTTGATGTCCGGTGATAAAATTCAACAAATCCAAATACAGATCCTCCATCACTGATGATCACCTCTCAGCTGTCCTTCATGCAGCCATCTCAGAAATTAAGAAGTTAAAGTGAAGTGAAAAACATTCAAGTTATAGTTTTTTTTTGTTTTTTTTTTTGTCATTGTTGCTTTTTAAATTTATTTTTTTTTTATAAAGTTGTTATAAAGGTTTCAGTATTTGTGGAGACTTACAAGCTAAACATCAAATGAAACACTAATGCAATGATTGTTTTTGTTTTTTTGTTTATTACTTCTGTTGTACTATTTTCCTATTTGACCTGCACCACAATTTCACATATTTACAGAGTATCATTTTTCTTCTGGTTATTAGTAGCAGCTAATCAAAATATAAGTAAGTGCATTTTACAATGGGAAAGAGTTAATATTGAGCAGGATTAAATTCACGTTATTGTTGGTGCAGCCCTCTGACACAATTCAGGTTTCTCATTTGGCCCGTCATGAAATTGAATTGCCCACCCCTGGATTGACGGCATTTCAGTTCATTTCAATGGGGAGAATTTTTTTGACATACAAGTAATTTAAATTATGAGCCCTGTCATGGAACTGTATTATGACTCTCAATCTTTTCATATTCAATAAAAACTTTTTTTAAGTTAATATCTTGTATCCCAGTCTAATGTTAACAAAAACATTAAAACTATCTTAAAAATCAAAGAAAGGTTAACAAATGATTTTTATTGTCTTAATGGGGAAAGAACATTTCTGATTCAGATGGAAAATCTGGTCCTTGGGAACACTTAGATCCCCAAGGACCAGTGTCTACTAATCTAGATTAGATTAGAGACCTCACTTTTTTTTTTTTTTACTGTTTTTTAGAAACTGCAAAGAGTTTCTCTCTCAGGGAAACAAACTTCTGGCTTCTATAATAAATAAAAGAATACTACATGAAAAGCCACAAGCTTGCACCAAGTAACAAACTGAAGAGGTTCAAAGGTACGTACCGATGGGTAAAACCAGGAAAAAAGGAAGCCAGCAAAGAATGAAGCAGCCAACAACAATGCTGAGCGTTTTGGCAGCTTTCTCTTCTCTGGAGAACTTCAGCATCCTTGACAGAGAAAATGTGCATCCTTGATGTCGTTTCTTAACCTTTTCTTCATCCTGTTTCTCTGCATTAGCCGCATTCCCTCTGTGTATCCTCAGCGTCACCCCCTCCGTCTCAACCCCTTCTGCCTCACTTCCCTTCCTGAGGGTCTGTGTCTCCCTCTTAGCCACAGTATACACGCGGCAGTACATGGCCAGGATGATGGCCAGAGGAATGTAGAAAGATCCAAGAGCAGAGAACAAAGCATAGCCAGGCTCCTCTGTTATTCTGCAAACCGTCTCATCCTCTGGTTCGGGCTCCTTCCACCCAAACAGAGGACCCACAGATATCGCTGCTGAGAGCCCCCAGAGAGCAGCCACTGCAGTCAGGCCTCGCCGTCCTGTAGCCATGGCAGGGTATCGCAGAGGATAGCTGACAGCCAGGTAGCGATCAATGGAGATCACACACAGACTGAGGATGGAGGCAGTGCAGCAGAGAACATCCAGAGCAGCCCAGACACTGCAGAAGGAGCGCCCAAACACCCACCTGCCAAGAGCCTCAGACGTGGCTGAGAAGGGCAGGACGGCAGAGCTGAGCAGCAGGTCGGCAGCAGCCAGGTTGGCGATGAAATAGTGTGTCACAGAGCGCCAGTGGTGGTGAAACAACACTGATAAGATGACAAGGATGTTTCCAAGTACCCCAAACACAAGAAACACCACCAGCAGTAAGCCCAACAACACCGCCTTGGCTACATTCATTGGTGGGTAGGTGGAGGAGCTGCAGTTCAAACAGGACTCTGCTGCAGGGAAAACACTGACGTTCTCAGAAGGAACCATCGTAATCCGCTGGGTGCAGCTTCAACCCTCAGCCTCTTCTTTTCCTTTTTCAGAAGTTAATTCATTCCTGGACTCATAAGCTGCTCTTTAAGTTTATTCATAGCTGCAGCATATCTTTCCCAGTCCTCATGGCTCTTATGGCCTCTGTCAAGTTTCTTTGGCAGAATGTCACATTAGGAGGGCAGAGCACTGCCATTATTTGTCACATACGGTCCAGAAAAACTTAATGGCTTTTATAGTCATCTTTTATGTGGCAGTCATATTCAGACGTGCTGAAAGGCTTCATTGAGGAAACCTGTCAAAACAAGGGAAGAAATAAAGTGTGATTAACACCAAACACACCAAAGCATTTATAGACACCCAAACAGGCCCATTACCTCATAAGTGTTGTTCTTACTTTTGGCAATAAGAACAAATCAAAGCCTCACACAAAAAATAGAACAGATTAGAAGGGTAAATTGGTTAGGGCATAATAACACTGCTCTCTGTCATTAAAAAAACAATCATTATTTCAGCAGAATCAGCCTCTGTTTGCAGATTTATCCTGTAGATGCACGGAACAAACAAGAGTAATGTTTGATTGAAGTACTTGTAAGTGGTGTTCACAATTTCCTCCTCATCTCCAAAAAATTACAGCCTTATTGTCTTTTTAACCTCTCCAAGAATAACTGATGCCTATCAAACACACTTTCATCAATGTCACTTTAGCTTGCACCAACAAAAATATGTTCATTTTGAGACACTGTGAAGGCAACAGAGCTCTTACACAGGAGGAGTGGTAGGGATTATAGGGCAAAGAGACAAAGGGAGAAAGATGTAATCAAAGGCACCACAGATGCAATGTTAATCCTGAGGGTGGGGGATCATCAGCGATGTTATGAGAAAACAAGCCACTCATACAGGGGATACAGAGATGGGAGCAAAGATCACTTTTCTAAAGACCAGACACTCAGTCTGTGATGGTTCCTTGAAGGTTTTGTGTCTTTAAGCCGTACTCTCGCTCAACCTCCAGATGACAGGCTAGGAATTGGACCTTGAGGAGGGCACTTTATTATGAAGGCGAAGGCTTCCACTGATAGACCCACTAAGTACCCCTCTCTGTGTATGTGTTGTGGATCTTAGATGTCAACGAACATGATAAACAGCAGCGGCGGGGAGTAGAGAATGAAAAAAGCAGCCGTGATAAAGCCGCTGGAGATCACAGTCATGCTTGTTGCATGTTCATGCATTGGATCAAAGGCTTTCGTGTACTGCACATCCTGTCACCAGGCAGAACCAAATCCCTCCAAATAAACAGGAGATGCTGGGAACAGTCCCCAGAGGGATGATGGAAATGAAATAGGTGCTGAACAGAGAGCTTGGATTCTTGGATTTTGCTGTAGATGGCCTGCTGCTGTGAACCTGCCAGACTCCAGCTGCCATGGTTATTAGAGTCTAACCATCACTGTCGGTATAATGCTGAACTATGAACTGTCTATCTTTCTCTCCTTCTGCATCTCTATCTCTCTTCTAAATCAAACACAGTCAAGGTGAATGGAAGTCTAACATGAATCTGGTTCTGCTCAAGGTTTCTGTCTGTTAAAAGGACATTTTTCTTACCATCTTAACTTTCTAAATGTTGCATAGTGCTCAAGTCATGGTGGACAAGGATGAGGTATTTTGTTTTGATGTTGGGTCTTTCTTAATATCAATCATTATACGGTCAAGACCTGGTAATAGTTTTGGAAAGCAGCTTGAGATAGCATTTGTTGTGATTGGTTGCTTTGAAAAATAGATTGATGGATTGATGGATTAATGGATTGAAGTGATTATAAATTCAAGTGAGGGGGAACATAGTTTGCAAATGTGAACTTGTGATAGTCTTCAAGCTGATTTATAGTTCAAATACAGAAGTGACTGTGAGCCAGGAGAGTGGGGTTCAGGTTCCTTTCTGAACCAAGTAGTACAATACGTACTTGTTTTTAATTATCTACCACATACTGTGAAACTCCACTGCCAATGAAGTTGAGATGTAGGCATGTTTAGCACTGTGTTACATCACCTTTCTTTTCACAACACTCAATAAGCATTTGGGTTTGTTTATCAGTTTGAACAAAATATTTTGTCTTTCTAGTGTGTTCAACCGAATAGAGGTTAAACGGGATTTACAAATCATCATATTCTGTTTTTAATTTATGGTTTACACAACGTTGGGGGTTGTACATGAAGTGTTTTCATGAATTAACTTGTAAAGAACATTGCAAATCTAAAATTCTCCCAAAGGTTTTGATGAAGCATTTTTGATTCTGATGACAGCATGCACCTGAGATAAACTTTCTTTTGGGGCTCCTGGTCCGAGCAGTTTGTAACTGTAAGAGCCTTATTGCAAATACCCCCATGTGATGCTGTTGTTCACAGCTTGAGGAGCAGCTTTTGAATTGAGAATAGAGTTGGTGTAGGGTGATGACATTTTACGGTTAATTATCTGCACTTCTAAATGTAATTTAAAGGTATTAACCGAGACATTAATACAAACCACATCTTGATTATCAAACTACTGATAGGTTAAAGGTTAGAGTTGCACCTCTTTGCTGATTTTGCAACTGGACCACATATACAACAAGCAGAGCCAGAACACTTGTGTTTGTGAAATCTGCTCCTTTACTCGCAGGCCAACATTTGCATGTAGAATCTGAGTAAAGATTAGCACCAAACTGACAGGAGGATCGACGTGAGACAGTAAAGTCATCGAGCATTTCAAAGCCTTCAGACTGAGCTGCTGTTATTGATGAGTTTAGAACGAGAGCATGTTGAATTCAAAAGGCTCACCCTCTACATATTAACACCCATAAACACCCATACATGCTGCGGCTTCATGTTTCATTCATGTGTGTGCAAATATGGAAACATCAGGGTTACGATAGTGCTGTGACAAGATGATGAATGAGTGGAAAATGTGTTAAATGACCTTTTCAATTTATTCCATTACAGCCTGCCTTCACACCCCTGTGGCTCATCCAATGAGACGTATGTATCATATTACATTTTCATCTTGAAGGATGCTACTATTGAAAAATGGAAAGGAATACTTGCTTATGCTCTGACAAAAAGGTATTGCATAAATGTGACAACAAAATAAATGGAACCTAAAAGAGCTGTTTACTTTTAGTACATCATCTGGCTTGAACATGTGGAGGAAGCAAGTTTCCTGATGAAACAGTAATGTCACTCGATGACTGACACACAAGAATTTGTGCATCTAAATGCCAATGTATTCGATTTAGCTACCCTTTAAGAGTGACACAATCAATTCATTTTAAAGGTCATTTATCAATCAAAATGTCAAATATTTGCTTATTTCAAGCTTCTGAAATGTGACAATGTTAAGCTCACCTCTACCTGATATCATAACTAGTGTTATAGAAAAATAAGCTATTAAAAAAAGGGAGGACCCAGGGGCAGATTCCAAACAAAAGATTTATTAAACTAAACTCGAAACTCCAAAATTACAAAAATCCAAAAGGGGAAAACTCAAAATCAAAGCACATGAGAAACTAGAACTCGGAACAAGAAAACCAAAAGAGCAACTACACAGAGGAACAGGCACAACAGAAATGATGAACAATAACCTGACAAGGAACTCAGGAAACACAGAGACTAAATAGACAAGGAACTAATCAACCGCAGGTGCAGCACATGAGGGGTAATCACAAAGGAAGGAAACTGAGGCAGAGCCGAACACATGAAAAGACACAGAACTCAAGACTGTAACAAACACCAGAAGAAACACCAGGAAACACTAAAGATTACACTGAGGAACACACACTGGGGGAAACACCGGGAACTTATAGAAACAAGGAACACCAATGAAACAGAACCAAAATCATCACAAAACTTTAACTTTGCCTCAAAACAACAGGCTGTAATATCTGTCAGAAATGCTTCTCTGCAGATCATACGTCAAAGGATAGTCATCAACATCATTTTCATATTTTATCAATACATTATTTTCATAAACTGTGAGGGACAACAATTCAGGGATAATACATCCCTGAATTGAAACAGGTGGTTATGCGGATTATATTTTCACTCTGGATTCAGATAGGATTGCAGTAAAAGATTATTTTAATAATCAAGTAATCTATCACTTATTCTGATAAAAGTAATTATTCTGACATTTTGCATACTCCGCATTTTTTTACATGTTATAAACCTACTTTTGTGGTGATATAGGAGCTTATGTCTTATTTCGAGATTTAAAAAAATACTTTAAGTTAACTAAACTGTCTGATGCATATTTTAACATAATACATTTTTACACTAAATATATTCACTGGAATATAGAATCTGTACAACACTTTACTGGTAGTGGTTTTTACCCAGCTACCACCTTCAAGTTAACACAAAACAAAGCTTTAAAGATAATTTTTTTCAATAAAATATAATTTTTTTTTACAGCCAAAATAAAAAGTCTCAGAATTCATGGTCCATGGCAACAAATTCTTCTTCGCTTTCATGGGGAATAAATGAACACTAAACAGAAAATTTCAGTTCAGCGTGACGTTGACAACATTAAAGCTGCATTTGTGCTATGAATTACACACTACTCCAGCATGAACCAGACTTAAGGGACACGCATGGCCTGCCTATGTTGCCATGAACCTTCTGTTTACATGAAGTGCGGTCTCATCAGAGTCAGCACGATGAGAAACAGAGAACACGACTATAACTTTAGTTACTTTTAAGCTTTTAGTAAGTCCTTTTAGTCCAACCCAGCCTTCTAACATCCCCGCCATTGTTAAAAATAACCAATGAGAGGAGCAACCGCAGTGTTTATACGTCAGATTATACGTAATATCCTTATTGCGTATGCGTACTTGTGTATGAAGTCTACCGCGCTGAAGCACACCTCTATGAAGTGAAGCCAAGAAATTGTACCGCGTCTAAACACGGTACACTTCTTAAGCACCCTTCAACCCTGAAATCCAATTGGTTGGGCAGTGTGAGCACAAGTATAATGTACTTGGGGATGGTTCACTTCTTCTCTTTGGCACGAGAGTTGAGCTTCAGCACGGTACACTTCATGCATGAGCACAAGAACACGGACATGACAACTCTTGACAATCATTTTAAACAATGGCTGAGGAGCCAGAGGGCTTTGTCAGAACAAAAAAACTTAACATAAGCCAAAAAATTAACTTAAGTCATAATCACGTTCTATTTGTCTCATTGTGTTGACTCTGATGAGAATGGGCTTCTTGTAAAGGGACGCTTCATGGTGACGTAGGCGGGCCGTGCATGTGCCTAAAGTCTGGTTCATGTTGGAGAGGAAATGGTGCTGTATGGGGGCAACTGTGCACAGTTTGGATGGCCTGTGTGACCACACCCTAAGTGTCTTGCATGAGGGCACTTCAGCATGTGGACAGTGGAACCTTGGATCGATCCCCCAATCTTCCGATTGGGAGACAACCAACTCTACCACAGAGTCACAGCCATCTCACAGAGAAGGTGAAGTAATATTCATGCTGAGTTTTCTTCCCTCATGCAGTTCTGCTCCCTCTCTGAGCTTTGCTGTTGACACTATGCATAAATAAGGCACAGCTTAACACTGTTGCGGCTCCCACCTGTGGTTTAAGTTATTGTTTAAAAGCAGGCAATGCAGAGATTGACTCACCAGCTCTCCTGCTGTTGCCTGGATTGCTGGACGTGATGTTAATCCACTTTTCTCTATCAGAGATGGTTTGGACCCAGTGGTTTCTCAGGCTGCTCTCACATCTGTGCCTAATCTGTTATTTCTTCTCAACTCTTGAAACCAGGCTAAAACCAAACTAACCTTTTCATCAGTGTTTACCAATTGAATATAATACTGGGAATGAATGCTGTTGCTGTTTTTATTACCTCTGTGTCAGCAGGCAGATATAAATGTGCTGGACTCCTTTTTGTGGTTTGATTTAATATGCTGATCACATTTTCCCTGGTCTCACTTTTACTTTTGAGAGTAATTACTGTTGTTTTGACCAATCAGAATCAGCCACTTAACACATTTTAGTAATACACATAGTGCTGTGATCTGTGCATCAGCATACTGCAGTTTAATATTTACTGTCAAGATTATTGTCCTGGTTTTAAGCTGCATCACTAAACTCTGGAGACTTTTAAAGCTATGCAACCCAGACTGAGCCTCCCTGTAGTTGATTCTTTCTCTGATCTTGATTCCAATACCATCTGTAGATGCATCCCTAAGAGTCTCACTCTGCTGATGAGCAGCATATGACGTACATTGCATGCATCTCACAGAGGATAGCCTATTGGATTAAAAGCCACTGGCGGATACCATTTACATCTGGAATTCAAGGGTACTGCTAACTGCATTGCATTATGGGATCTCATGTAGAGATGGTGTATTGTCCTTTCAGAAACCTACCCGTTAGCCTCCATAGCCTGAGTGGCCATCAAACAGAGGTGAGACAAGTCAGCCAAATAAATCTGTAATTGGACCCATAATTAGGATTTTGTTTTAGGAGAGAGAATATGAGCACGCTTATTGAATGGCTTAATGTAGCTTGGCTATGGTGATATTTAATCAGAGCTGCAGTTCATGAGCACAGGACAGCTTTACTGTCTCAGAGGTGCATAATATTAACAACAACATTTTCTCATTGCAGCAGATGAGACGGTCCTGTTCAAATTCCTATGTTGCCACCACAAATGAAACTTTGCAATTACCACTAATTTCTAATTGTACGTTGTCAGAAAGTTATCAGACTGGGTGGTGGACAACAACAACAACAAAATGAATTACAAATAAATAAATATATAAGTCTGAACACTTTTTCTGACTTCTTTACCTGCTACCATGGTAATTTATTCCTACTGCCTACGAACAAGATGATAACTGGAATTCTATTTTACATTACTTGGTCATCAGTGAAATACTGGAGTATATCACTTTGTTGCGCACTAATAACTTTTTATGCAAGTAGATGGTGGAAAAACAGGGACAAGTCAATGCAGTCCATGTAGAACAAATGGAATTACATTTTTGTGGTACTACTAACTTCAAATCCACTCAGAAATTCTGTAAAGTTATGAGTTGTAAATCTGATAAATGATATTTGAAAAGCCTGATGCAGAATCATTGTCACATTTTCTAAAGATGTGTTAAGTCACGCCTGTAAACATACATCATCTGAACATCCTCTGAGCCTGAATATTCTCAGCATTGTGATCTGATCTGCTGCCAGTCCAAGCCACATGACACTTTATGTATCATCTGTTTCCACACCACAGTGTAACTGTTTCTGTCAGATCCCCTGAGCGGTGCAGTACATCATTGTGAAAGACTGCATGTTTGTAGTCCATTTCAAAAATGCTGCTCTCTGGAGGGGAAGAGTCATTGCAGGAAGTTCATAATTCAAACCTCCATGACATAAATCATTATGTTTCATCGACCTTGAACACTAAAGCTGCACAGTGCCCTTTGGAAGGAACGTTTCAGCATTTTGTGCTCTCATCCATTGAAGCAACTGTTATTGCAAATGTTAACCTCCTAGTGTGCTGTACATTTCTCCTAAGACCCACACCATGAGCTTGCAGTCCCCTGAAACTTTAACCATTCATCATCTTCCTTGTAGTCATACTTATTTACATACTTTTGTATTTTGTTTTTAGAGCATAACGTTCTACCTGTTGAGGAAAAATGTTAATTTGAGACAGGAAGGGGGAAGAGCTTCATCATCTTTGTTCATTATGGATATGAAACAGTTTTCTTTATGTTTCAGACACTGCATATCAGGCTGTATGAATCATTAGCATTTCTATTGATGAAGAAAAAAATAGCAATTATCACAATGTTCTCATCAGGCCTATTAACAACACTCCCAACATCCTCCACTTGATTAAAATTAAACAAAAACACTCACAATTATCCGTTTTTAAATTTGAAGTCACTCAGCCTTTGAGGTCAATTGTTTGATGATGAGAAGAAAAAAAAAAGTCTCTTACCTCCATCATAGCTCCTCTCTTTGAAAAAGAGGGGGGTGAATTCGCATCATTTTCTTTGAAGGCAATCAAGTGTGTGTCTGTCCGCTACGGACAACACGAGCGCTTGCCTCCCTCCCCGCTGCCGTCCTCCTCGTGCCTCCTCTGGTGAGAGAGAAAGTCATAGTGGACCACCCGGCCTGATCCTCCCACGCCCCGCCCCCGGCACGAGCCGCTCAGAACTTTAATTAGCGAGTGTTCACGCGCTCTGCCCATTTATTTAGCTACTGTGTGACCTATTATGAGCCATCTGTCAAATCTGTTATCCCAGTCTAACTGCACATGAATAATCACCGGTTATCAGGTAAACACTGATGTTTAAGATGCTTTTTCCCCAAATAAGAAAGAAAAGCGATTTTTTTCAAAGTCTAAAATCGAATTAGTTAAACTTATATTCAGATTAAAAACGGCTATACAGACTTTTCCGTAGCTACAGCATGCTAATTTATGAGTTTTATTCATTCTTTGCGTTCATGTTGTGAGCATGAAGGCATTTGCCACAGTTGAAGCAAAACATACAGGACAAACCCCACGTGCGTGAATTCAGCCAGGATCTTAACTGCTCTCTTGTGGCACAAAAAGAAAACATCACCAAGTCATACTGTTGCTCTGACAGGCATTGCCTTCCAAGTACACTGTGGTTATATTTAAGTGGATCACTCATCCAAACTCCTGATGCTCAAAGTACCGTGATAAACATGTTAATCCGCGGTTAAGAATAGTCCTGAATTTCTCCTTGTTGGTTTTCCATTGTAACTTCCCAGAAAGGTTTGGTAAATTTCACTTAGTCAGAACTGTTTTTGAAAAAGAAAACTCATTTTTATTTGTCTCAGGGTTGAAGGCAGAGCCTCCTTTAATCAGATTCTCGCTGACCCAAAATCTGGGCCAGCGATTAGCTTTTTATCTTATCAAAGGTGGGACCTCTGCTTAAGGTGCAGTTTGTTGTGATTTGCAGCTTTTAGCAGAACAATCTTAACAAAAATGCAACACCGCGTATATATAAGTAAGTTCAAATTAGTGTATCAGTTGGCAGAAGAAGAAGAAGAAGAAGAAGAAGAAGAAGAGGAGGGTTGTTGGTGAGCAGAAAAAAAACCATACATTTTACAATGATAAATACAGGATCACATTTGTCATGCATGATCTCAGAGGTTTACCGTGACTTCATACAGGGTCAGAGAGCAAGGCAGTGTTTTAATCTAGAATAGACTATGACTCTGTTGCAACAGGCTGATCTTGTTTCTTTGTATTTAAATTTAGCAAATCTCCTTGATGTTATTTTTAATTCATTAAATATACAATATCTTCACATCTGTGTATCATTTTATTTTAAGATATACAAGAGTCAGTAATAAAAAAAAAAACTATGGAATACTAGTATGAGAAAGTAAATATGATTAGTAAAGAAAGAAAGAAAGAAAGAAAGGTTAATTGTATTCATTGAGTATATGAGTAAGTGAGCACACACACTTTGTTTTAACCCTTCATCTCTAAAAGCTTAGACAAGGATTTATATAACAGGAGAGAGAAACTGTCAGAATATTTTTAGTCCATAACTCCTACAATTAATGATCAAAATAATGTGATTTTGTTGGCTCAGATCTCTTGTCCTGCTTTACTATTTTTTCCAATGAGCAACATTACGTACCTTGTTAAGGTGACACTGTCCTCAACAAAACTACAGCCTTCATTGTTATTGCAAACACACAAAATGACTTCAGTTTTTCTTTGCACCTCTTCTGTCATAAAGACTGATAGTTGTATATCTGGAGCAGAGGCAGTGGAAGTCTTCTTGTGGTGCAGTGCTGCAATACCTGGAAGGAATGAGGTGAGTGCCCGAGTGTGACACAGGAGACTTCAGTCTGTCTCATCCCTGCAGCAGCAAGTGTTGATTTAACCTTTTACTGTGCCAACAATCTTTCTTGTATTTGAACACAGTAGGTTCAGTTATTTTAAAATAACTAAAGAGATTATCCTCAGAGGACATTAAGATGGAATAATTCACACAGGTCCCTTTGATTTTCTCAATTAAGCACCAAATAGTTCAGGACCTCACAAATGCGCTCATTAATATCATTTTCAGAAAGAAATACTATTTTTGTAGTATTGGACTTTGTACGAAACTTAATACATTGATGTACTATGACAATTTAACGTACAGAATAACAGTTTTCTAAAAAAAAAAAAAAAAAATCATGTTCCACAAAGAAAAACCTTACCCCCAAGAAACTGAACAATATGAAAACAAACTTTCATACAACATTTGGACCCCTAATAGTTATAACCTTAAGAATATGTAGTTACCAAAATCTTCCACCTTTTTAAGTGGAAAATAACACTGGCCCTTCCATTGTTCACTCATTGGCATTCGTCATCACACAGCCGGTATCTGTGAATCATTTTATGTTTTAATTTTTTACACTTGATGCAAGTATGAATTATCAAAAGAAACTGTATCATGGAGAGGACAGGACATGGGACTGACAGTTGGTAAGAAGTTCTGGTATGCCTGGGGGTTTCATATTTAGAAGCTGCATTGCTGCGTAGCCTGCCCACTTAAAGCACTGCCCTTATGTGATTGTTGAACATACCCTTCCTAAACTATGGACATTTATTTGCTACCCTAGCCAAACTGTTTGATTTTAATGGTTTTTGGATATATAAGAGACACATGCAGCTCCAGGGCCAGCAGGAAAGGGTCCTGATGACACCTGTTTTTACTCAGAGAAGGCTGCTTGTGCTGAAGTGGCCTGAACAGTTTTGGAAAGCAGTTTAGTGCATAACAACTACCTCTTGGGTGACAAATCAGCTATTTATACAGTCAGGTTATTGTTTCAGGTTGACTAATCTTAGGCCTCTATGATGGCTCTGCATGGCTCTGACTACCTCCTGACCGCAGGTGTCTTAGATGGAGTCAGGGCCTTGGCAGTGGTGTTTACTTTCCCCTCATCTGTCTCAAATTCCAGGTTTGTTGCTTCATCTTCTAAACACAGAGTTGTCTCATAAGTCTGCTGCCGCAGGGTGTATTGATCTTGTGTATGGATTTTTCTGGTCTCTGCAGTAATATCGCAACTTTCAGAGTCATTTTGGGATGCCCTCACAGTACATTGTTTTAAAACTTGCTATCTTCTCTCCCTGTGTTGAATAAAAAAACATTTATAGGTGCTTTACAATTGATACGTTTCAAATAATTTGATGTTTTTGTTGATGTTGTTGTTGTTTTGCATTTCTTCTTTATTTTAGCACATCTTCAATTTTTATCAGAAGGGTTTGTCAGTTCAAACATACAATGATATGCTCATATTTTGTGACCTTCTGTTATCCCTGAAAAGGGACTAGTGGCTAGAAATTGCCAATCTAAATTCATCTCATGGATACTGCACCTGTACCAGCACCCAAGATCGTGATGGGGAACATAAGATGAATATTTAGGGATGCACCAAGTATTTTCAGATATTTTCCGTGAGCACTGAGCCTTCTAATACTCTTTTGAGTTCTTCCTGACTGCATGGTGTGAGAGGACAGACTTTATTTTCTCCAAGACGGACTCTGCAGGGGCTTAAAAAATTGCATTCCGTTATTTCAGTGTACCCAGTGGAGGAATGTGTTCCTGACTGCTTTAAGTTTTTTAGCTGGACTGTTGGTGTTGTTCCAAGGTAGGCGATGTCAGAAGAACAACAACAAAAAAATTGCTGAAAGTAATGCATTGTCTCCAGAGGAAGAATCTTTACATAATTCAAAGTCCCTCTACTTGGCATTTAGCTCCACAATCAGTTACATTTTCTTTGATTTGGTATCCCAAACACTTAAAGGATTAATTTGCACGAATTGTGGGGCATTCATTGTTTTCAGATGATGAACCCTCTTGTTCTAATGATTCCAAGCAGGTGTAGAGAACCTATTTGGAAGAACCATGAAGTTAGGTTGGCCGAGTCAATCCAGGTATAGAGTGAGAGTAAAATGATCTAACAAGTCATGTAAGACAGAAATACGTGCAAGTACTCATCACTGGAGCAGTTTCACTAAATGTTCTCCAACAGACAAACTTGGTCAGTGGGGTTTATGTCCCATTGCAAATACACATCACATCAACAAATCAGTACCAATATTAAGATAAGATAAGATAAGATAAGATAAGATAAGATAAGATAAGATAAGATAAGATAAGATAAGATAAGATACTCCTTTATTCATCAGACAGTGGGGAAAATTATAGAATTACAGCAGCAAACAAAAAAGTGTATAGTGCAGCCATACTGTATAATAATTGTAAGCTAGAAAAGAAAAATCATTCTCCTGTTTGTCTCCACCTCCACAGGGTCCAGAGGGCAGGCCAGGACAGAGATGCCTTCTTCACCAGTTTGCTGCTCTGCCAGCATTCCCTCTGGTGCTGGATTAGCACCGCTACCACATCCATCTTATCCATCTTATTGGAGATAGATCTTAGATTCTTTGAAAAGATAGATGGAACTACACATCTGTATCATCTCTGATCTCTTCTGTTAACAATACAACCATGGATACATGCAGAATCCCCGGACACCTATGGGAACAAAAATAGAAAAAAAAAACCACTGCAAACATAACCATTTTTGTGTCCATGGCCAAAAAACGAGCCATTAAAAGCAATTACAGACTCGAAATACAAAGATAAATGAAGAGATAAGGGGAAAAAATGTGGGGGCAAGGAAGAGAATGTTACTGCTCTGAGCAGCCACTCAGGCAGCAGCTGATTGACAAATGACATTTGTTCATTGACACTGATCGATCCCTGCACCCAAAGGAGGTCAAAAGATGATGCGTTGGAGCATTGAAGGTGCTGAAAAGCCAGACTATAAAAGCTTATCTGTTGAGGCCAAATGTACCAAAGTCAATATATTTTTATTAAATCAGGTTCACAGCTCAATGTCAACAAGTAAAGTAGAGGTCACGCTTGTGAGCTAACAGTGCAAAAGCAAGATTTCATATGTGCAGCACAAAACACACCTTCAAATCTGCATCGCTCAAGTTTACGAAATGTCAATGAAGTGGTGTTATAGCATGATGGATAACATATGGATACATTATTTGCAAATAATATGTTAGAATCAGTACTAACACAACCATATAGCCCTTTCTTATGGCTTGTGAAGGATTCAGTCAACACTGATACTGTACACTTTATGCCATTAAATATTACAAAAGTACAGTGGAGACCTAAGTCTATATAAAAAAAGTGACCAGTGCAATAAAGATTATTTGATAAGTTGACCTGATGATTTGAAAAAAAAAAAAAAAGTTTGTTTGGAGATGGGACTTAAGTAATCCTGTACAACTGCAAATCAGGATCAGTAATAATAATTACTATAAACAAATTTATATAGCAGAATTCATATGAAAAAAACAACAACAATATCAAAAAAGAACAGATGTATGTTCATATACGGGATGAAAAATATATAAAAACAGCACAGTACGTTTGAGAAAACTTAAAATAATGATGTGATTAAATAACCACACTCCTTCATTCACATTGAAATAAAAAAAAAAGGATATCCAACGGTCTCCATTATTTAAAAAAAGTGAATATTTATAGAAATATTAAGTTTTAAATTTAATCAGAAAGGCATAGACATAAATTAAGGAGCATATCCAGCTAACGTGGATCAAGCTGACTAATGAATGAAGTTACTGAATTAAGACTCTTTTACTGATTTATTAAAGACAAAATCATTAATTAGTCATAGTGACTTCAACGTTAGCTATTCATGAGCAATAGGAGTTAAAGATATGTCCAACATTGTGAATTAAATAATTATTGAAACATTGATTATGAATAAAATTTTGTACCCTTACAGTGAAATGTTGTAACAGGTCCATGGTGGCATTCAATGAGAAGTTCAGAGCACTGTGGAGCAGACCATGAAACTCAATGATAGACTATAAAGGTAGGTGCAGATGTTGCAGATATGACAATGATCTATTTGTTATCAGTATAAAATGGACACAATGTTTGGGGGCCTAGAATGAACTCATATTTAAGTATCTTATTGTACAGGCTGATGACAAAGTAGTATATGTAAAGAAACAAAAGACAGGAAGTTAGACATGGATGAAAGATATTGATGGTTGAGTCATTTTAGAGAAAGGCTGTTTTATGGACCTGTAATTAATGCCATCAAACTGTATTCTTCCGATTATATAAACTACTCACAATAAGTTAGGGATATTTTGAGGTCCTCAGTGGATTTCTTCCACAAGGTGTTTGTTTCACTTCAGTGATTTTTGGGATAGGGAGGCAATTGTATTAGAGTGATAGAAACACCTCATTTTGTGTTTTCCATGTAATGGTCTCACTGTGTATAGTGTGCCTTACTTATTGGGGCCAATACCAAAAAATACAAAATGACAACCCTTTTCAATGTGGCATCAATTTCAACTTTCTGGAGGTATAAAAAGCTGGTATTGTCGGTCATTCATTCCCAATTCATCATTCAAGCAGCCATGAACACACGGTGTCACTTAACAGATGAGCAGCACCACCTGGCCATAGTGCACCTTCAGGTCGGTAGCAGGCAGTCAGGTGTTGCTCGTGAACTTGGTGAGTCTCAAAGTGTCATTAGCAGACTTGCAGAACCAAATGACCAGTGCAGGTGACTCCACTGACAGCAAGACACCGCCGTGACCATTTGCATTGGGCACAAGGTCATGTGACCTGGACAATGCAGCACTGGTCTACCATCCTGTTCACTGATGAGTGTTGGGTCACCTTGCATAGAATGATCATCAGCATTGCTGGAGAAGGCCAGGAGAGCAATACGCTCCGGTCAACATGGTCCCCAGGGTTCACTTTGGTGGAGGAGGTGCAACAGTCTGGGCAGGCATCACCAGTCAGCACAAAACAGATTTGGTGATTGTGGATGGCTCAGTCACTGCACGTTCTTACCTCAGAGACATAGAACCCAACATCATCCCCCAATTCCACCAGCACACCCCCAACTTTCTGTTCATGGATGATAATGCTCCACCACATGGTGCCAGAACTGTCACAGCTCGACTTCAGGAAGTCAGAGTGCCTCACAAGGTATGACCAGCAATGTCCCCTGACCTGAACCCCATAAAGCACGTCTGGGACCAGCTGAAGCAGAGACTGAGTCTCGTACCCCACCCCAACGTGACCTGGCAGAACTGTGTAGCACTTGTGGAGGAGTGGAACGCATTGCCTCAGAACAACATCATGAGGCTAGTGAGGAGCATGAGACGTCGCTGTCAAGCTGTCATTGTGGCAAATGGTGGAAACACCCGCTACTAACTTTGTCAGTTTTGGTTATTTAGGGCTATCTTTGTTATTGCCTAAATTATTGGGGTAGAATTATTGTACTAAGTAAAATGGTTTCTTCTCATTCATTAATAGTAATTTTAAAGGGAACTATTACTTATTTCATTAAATTTCAGACCAAATAGGAAAAGCACTCATGTAACTAACAATATCCCTAACTTATTGTAAATAGTGTATTTGGTTTCAAATATTCTCAGAATCAGTAACTGACTGATCAAATGAATAAAAAAATAACAGGATCTGCTCTTCAGCAGGGTTCCTTTTCAAGCTTTTTCAATCATTTGAATGTTAACATCTGTATCTGTAAAATAAGTGTTTACAGATGACAAAGCAGTAAGAACAACCTGACCTGATAATGTATGAAGTAAGTTGTTGAGGTTTAAATTCCAAAGAGCCCCTAAGGCAAGTTCATTTATAAAGAAACCTTTTGTCTGAAATGTCAGTCTGCTCTGACACTCACAGTCTGTCAGACTCCAATAAGAGACATGTTTACAGTACATCTCTGTTCTCTCATTCTTTGATTCGATCGTTATGTTGGTAAGTGAGCTTTCTAAATTGTTAACATACCAGAGGGACAGTTGTACATCAATGTTCTCACCCATCCCATGGGGAAGAAGTTTTGTGTTACTCATCTGTTGTCTGCAGTGTTCATGTTTCACCTGTGTTACCTTTCTTATGTCTGTAAATACATAAACTCTCCACTGTTTAAAGGTCAGGCTGTTTGGTTATAGGCTGACAGCTGTTTCATAATACCAGGACTACACTTAATGCTCAAGACATCCTTAAGCAGATGCTCTCTGTCTGACTCCTGACATAAAACTGATTTTATTTTGGGTAAACTCCTTCTTTCATCCTTTTTTTCTGCCAGGCAAATGCAAACAAACACAGAGCCAGCCCTCCACTTGGCAGGGGGAAATGCATTTTGTTGTTATCAGCTTCACTTGGTTAAATGCTAAATTATTCATAGGGCAGTAAAAGCATGCCCTCATGAGATTACTGCGCGTAATTGTTCATCCCATTTGCTGCTTGAATGCAGAAGGGAGGCTGGCTGAACCCCAGCATCCTGGATAATGTTTAAATAAGAGAAAGATATGCCATTCAGAAACTGTGAACCAAACTCCTCAAACTTTCCTTCACAGTGCAAAGCAATGGATGTCCATCTAAAACTATGCACCTGAGCAAAATTATTGGGACATCAAGTTCTCAGAAGGCATCAGTTGACTTAATTTAAACACAAAATCTGAGGAGTTCTAACCCTGATAACCTGCTTTTAAGGGAGGGTAAAATAATGTACTTCAAAATGTTGTGTGTTTCTTATATATATTGCAGCAATCCTAAACTAGTTCCAAGTGCACCCTACAAAACTTTCATTATCGCAGTAATGCATGTGAGAGAAAATTATTCTGGAAGCAGGAAAACATTTCTGTGCTGTGATTTATTTCATGAAGGTTCCCACAGCCTTTTCTGCTCTAAAAAGATGAAGGTTGTGCTAGATCTTGTAGACAGAGGTACTAACAGCATTTGGGGTCAAATTCATCTGGATCATTTCAGTACAGAGACCCATTTACAGACAGAGCAAAGTTAATTCAATCAAAAGATCTTTTCAGTTTGCAGAAAGAAACACTTTCTATCCTTCAAACAGATTCATTGCCTTCGCAGTGCTAACTGCACAACGCCGCCTGATTGTGTAGAAGTAAAGAGCCTGGTGCTTCATTTATTGTTGCTTGGCAACCACTAAATCACCTACTCTGACACTTTTGAATTAAAAGCTCCAACTATTGAAAATAGCAGAGGGGAAGCCAGAGACAGGGCTTTCAAGGTTCCTTCACATGTTTTAACTAAACCCCCAAGCTACCACTGAATTACATCTACCCCAGAATAAAAAAAAGAAAAAAATCCATGTATTAAACTAAAAGAGCAAGGGAAGAAGGATGACACTTCTTTCACTCCTTCCTGCAGTTACATTCAGCTGTAACATCACACACAAAAACACAGTGTCCCATCAGACTCTCTGGCTTGACCGTAGATTGTGTAATGTATCAACGTAGTCCCTGTGACACCGTTATGTTTCTGATGTGGAGGTTTATGGCCTATTGCTGTCTGGAGCCATATTAAAAATGCTGAAAAAACTCAACCTCACTTTGGTCGAGTTGAGGTGGGCCCTAACTTCTTCATCGATACCAAATGTGAGCTTGCCAAGTGGCAACATCTGGTAGAGAAAGATGAAGCCTCTGTGGAAGTGCTAAAATTTGCTGTTCATCTGCTAGAGGCTGGAACTCACATACACACCAAGCCAAGAAAACTGACTTTAATGGTATTAAAAAATATATTTACAGCCTGGTTCAAAAATGGCTTGGGTCTAAAATGCTAATTTCACTATCAGCATACACTGTACAGGGGTTGATTTTTTTTTTTTCTAACTAAGTGGTTTAGCAGATATTAGGATTACGAGTTTGTCCAATCAGAGGCTCAGGTCAGCTCATGTGACTGATGGGCGCCCTATAGCTGTTAGAAAAGGAAACTCAAAGCTTGCTTCATATCCAAGATGGCGCTGTCCAATGATTGGCTTCATTTGACTGTATCAGGAATGGACAGGTGATGTCACTGGTGACTACGTCCATGTTTTATGCAGTCTATAGTGCTCGCCTGTCAGTCAAGTCTGTTGATGCTTTTAATGGTCAAAACTCATGTCTCCAAACTTCAAAAATAACAAGTTATAAAAATATTCATCCCAGTACACTGTGTGCTGAGAGAGTAATGAGCCTGACAGACCAAATATATGTATATATTTTTTGTACCAGGCTGTAAACATGTTAAACATGTCAATAAGTTTGGATGGATCATTAACTGCAGTTTCTAACACTTCCACATTGGCTTAATATTTATGACTGGAGACTAAGTTTTGCCAAAGGAAAGGCCATGTTTCAGTAAAGTGGAGAAACAGGCAGCTTTGGAAAGCAGACAAAACCATCACACTGAAAATGTAACAACAGCATGCATGTTAAAAGAACCAAAGATGTGATTTGATTTGAATGTAATGGAAAAAAAAATACAAAGCAGAAAACTGTTTATTCAGGTAACTTTGCTAAGGTTTGTACAGAAGTTACTGATACTGTGGATTGCTTTGAAATAAATAACGGTTTGAAAATGTGTTAAAAAATAGAATTTCTTCCAGTGGTTCTTATTCAAAAAGTTAAAAAAAAGGACTTTGACAAACTTCTTGGATGCTGCCACATTTCAAGCACTGAGAAGATATTCATCAAACATCAGACTGGTTTGTTAAGCTTTAATAGACTTTGTGCAATGTGAAGCTGTGTGACGCTGCAGATTCTCATTCTTGTCTCAAAACAAACGTTTCATCTTTCTGTCATGGAAAATAGTAGGGGAGGACAGGGTTAGGAGTCACACTTTTAACTGTAGTATGAATTCTCAACATCAAAGCATCTTCAAAATGTGTCAAAATCATCAAAATCATTCCAACATTAAATTGAAGCTTAAGGTGTTGGCTTGAAATGTGTATCATTCTCATTTTCCAACTCACTGTAACGAATAGGTAATTGTGACACATTGTGAAAACCAACCCCATCATAGGGATGGTTGTCACACACTATGAGGTTTGGAAAAATTCAATGGGATTTTTTTTTAAAGGACAAGAAGGCAGAACTAAATCTGAAAGTTTAATTTTATTGACAAGTTGACAAGTTGACAAATACACAACTTAATGCATCCGAACACAACATGAGTAAGGAGCATGGACAGGAAACAAATCTTTAGACCACCCTGTTAAATAAATATATGACAACCAACCTTAAAGAAAATGTGACGACTAACCCCAACTCAAATTTCTTGCTATCATCAAGGCTAAAAACCATGGAACACATAGTTAGCTAGCTAATAACAATCTAAACTACAGCTTTCCCTTCACACCTTTTATGGATAACAATTGTTTTGTTATGAACCCATAGTGTAAAAGCCCAGAAGAAAAATACCAATGTGCTGAATATTTACAATTTGACATGAAAAACACAAAAAGTCCTCCCACCACTCACTCCAGAGATGACTATGTAGGTGAGCTCTGATCCCAATTCTGTAAATTTCCAAACCACACTTCAAGAGACAGCGCCATCTGGTGGCGATATATTATGAGTGTGACAACTAACCTTGTTCTCCCCTGATCCCCAATGCATGCATCAATAATCAACAGTCATGGAGCACTTGAGGCCTGTTCTGTCAGGTGAGTTCATTAAACCCAGAATATCATTATCTGCTTCACATACACAAACACACGAGTTCACACTCAGCAGTCAGATGAAGATGGTTTTTCACTTATAACCAAACCCAGAGTTTCCATGAGTTTATAAAAGGGGGGAGTCTGCAGTGCATGATGGATCACAAACAGAACCAGTGTGCTATCAGTAATAAATTCTGTTATGCCTGTTGCTATTTCATGTACTTAGCCTGTTGCTGAGATGTTTTGTTTTTCGCTTTTTCTGCCGCACAAGCCAGTTTTAGATGAAAGAAAGTGGAGTGTGAAGATTATGAAGTTAAAAATGAAAAGGGGATTAAACTGTTAAAAGTAGTAAAAAACAATATTTTCATTTCTTACAGGACTTTGCATCTTTATTAGTTTCTCTGGATGATTAAGCATAAAAAGAATCTTTCTTCTCATGATTCAAGTTTGTTGAAGTGAAATTAGTGCTGCTTTCTGCTGTGCCTGCAGGAGATACATGTGTTCTTTCTCATTTAGCTCTAATTGTTTTCTAAAATTTGGTGGATTTACACTGATTGTGGTTCATTGCCACATGAGTTTTTTAAGATGTGTCCTCTCACACAGTAAACGGTTCTAGCATCCAACAGCTTCATTGAACTTAATTAATAAGTATTTTTGTGTTCACAGTCAAAATAAACTGCAAGAGTACAGAGTAACAGGGAGCGGTCAGGCAAACTGAAAAATATCCACTAACACTCACTAGAAGCCACTGCATTGTTTCTATATAGCTTCTACAGGGGATTTGATTTAATCCTGAGGTGAAGTGATGGCAAGACTAATTTTTATTGGTGTGCAAGCAAAACTGCTTCCACTCCAAAAGCAATTCTGCCTCTGACACTTTTGTAGCCTTGTTTTAGTGTTGCAAACTAAAGACATCAAAGGTTAGGGACATGTCAAGTTGCCTCCTGTCTGGGTTAGACTTTGGATTCATATGTGGAGTGTTATATGTGCCTTGTAACCACAGAGGTTACATCTAAACCTTTCAGGAGGTCCCAATGTTGCAATTTAGAGGGCACATACAGAGCTGGTCTTGTAAAGCAACCAGGGTCAATCATGAAGATAACTTTTTTGTCAGAATCAATTCTTACCTGGAGTGGGCGATTACTCCATTTGTGAGTGTTCGGTGTCTGTGTATGTATGTATGTGCTAAAGCAAAAAGTTGGGGTGTCTTGTGTCTCCTAGGCCCGAATCCATCTCCCTGCACTGCTGGTTGAAATTACATGCTGACTGGTGAGCAGATGCTGCAGGACTAACAACCAATCAGGGGAGACACCACCTGCCAACTCATTTGCAAAGACTGCCTGACAAAATCATTTAGGTGGCAGCTCTGTTGATATCAGAGTGCTTCAGTGCCACTTTTCTTCTAGTTGAGGAGTATCAGTCATAAAGAGGAGTTAGACGCACACCCTAGAGATATCATGTGAAGTGAGAACGAGTAGGAGAGTAATGGAGATAGACAGATTTGTTAATGCTTACAGTGACAAATGCTGAAAATGCTTATAATGGCACTGGAGTGACACTAGGACGATGATAACCACTGCAATCCAAAAGTAACTCACTTTGAATTAGGAGGACATCATTCATGATGTCAAAGACGCAGATAAGCCAAGACACATTTAAATGTGTTATTCTCCTTTATCTGCATGTGTCAGAGTGTAAGCAGAGCTGTTTCAGTGCTTTAAGAGGGCCAAGATCAGAAACTGATCAAAGCTACTGCAGCAACATGTAAGAAAGCCCAATGAGAAATTGAGACAAGAAGGTGAGTTTGGAAACAGACTGATAATGGAGTACATTTGCGGTTTCCTGGTATGACATTGCTTTGAGCAGAGAAAAGACTGGCTGTCTAGGCAGGTGCTAACACGTAAGGGGAAGCTTGACTGACAACAGAGAAAAGACAGATGGCATTGACTGGCAGATCTTCAGAAAAGGATAAAACAATCCACGATAGCCTTCATGGAAACAGTGTTCATCTCAGGCAGCAGATACGCCTCAAGGCTGAAGTTTAATCTGAGAACACTGATCTTGTCTACACTTATTGTCAGATGCCTTTACAACAAAGTTTTGTAAATGGAAACTTTATTCTGACTGGTTTAAACCATTTGACAAGAGTGAATCTCAACAGCAAAAACATTGTCAGGGATCAAACGTCATATCAAATCAACCAGCTGTTTGATGACACTGGTGCTGAGTCTCGTTGATTTTGCTCTTTTTTTGCGTTTTTGCAGGCTTGTAATATTGTGACTAGGACGACATTTTTGCATCGCTAAATAGTGTGGCAAAGACTTCAGTTTTAATAATCATTCATACTCTAAGATGGTAAACAAGTGAGTCTATCTTGAGGTGGGTGCTGTGAAGTACTTTCTGAGGGTTGTCAGATGGTTTCGAATTAAAAAAATATAAAGTTGAAACATTAAAAATATAATAATGTATTTTGACAGTAATGCTTTTTACATCAGCAGATTAGGTCACACTTATTAATATGAAATGAAAAAATGCACCAGAAAAACAATTATGAAGCACGAAATCATGGCAGTCTGAGTGCAGTCAAGTGGCAGAGGGTATCAGGTTGAGGGGTCTTAGGAACCCAAGGTTTTTTGCAGATGATATAGTCCTACTGGCCTCATTGGACACTAACCTCCAGCTTGCACCAGGGCAGTTTGCAGCCAGGATGAAGATCAGCACCTCTAACTCTGAGGCCATGGTTGTCAGCTGTAAAAGGGTGGATTGCCCACCCCATGTCAAGAGACTGACAGATGGTTCGGGGTAATATACTGGTCCGTTGTGGTGCAGATGGAGTTGATCCAGTAGGCAATTTACCGGCTAAACTATGTTCCAACCTTCACCTATATCCATGAGCTGTAGGGAGTGACCAAAACGACAAATGAGCTTTCTCTGCAGGGTGTCTGGGCTCAGCCTTAGAGATAGGGCTCGGAGCTCGGAAATCCAGGAGAGCCTCTGAGTAGAGCCAACGCTCCTTCGCATCAAGAGGAGCCAGATTAGGTGGTTCAGACATCTCGTGAGGATGCCTCCCCAGGGGAGGTGTTTTGGACATGCCCAGATGGGAGGAGATCCTGGGACAACAGTCCATAGCTACAGTAGTAAAAGAAAGAGGGTAAGCATTTCTCAATGAAAACTAGAAAAAGAGTTTCAAGTTATTTATTTAACAGTATTTAAGCTCATGCTCTTACCAAAAGAAAAGAAAATAGAGATCAACCATGACATACGTTTTGAACTGTGAAGCAGCGAAAACACAAGTATGAATCAAATCAAAGTGTATTTGAACACTTTTTTTTTTTTTATTTCTTCACTATGACTGCTGAGTATACTTTGGGGATGCAGAACTGTATTAGTTCATTCAGTGACAGGGTAAACACCACCAAATAATCAGACGCATAAAGTGCAACTAACACAGCAATGATGAAAGGAGCAAATACGTAGCATACAGCTGGAGGATTGTTGGTTTCAAACCTACACTTTCATGAGGCATCAAGGACGCCGTCTTTGTAACAACCTTCCCTTAACAAAGGTGGTGGCCTCAGACTCCACTTATCTCATACATATGGTGCAGTCTTAAATACCCTACACAAGCAGGTAAGGCCGCACTCAAATGGGGGATCATGTGACCCCAAAGTTTGTCAAGGTCAACGACCCTGCTAACAATCCCACATTACAAACGTTGGTTCACCAACGACCTCTGGAGATCTTCTAGCTCTCTGTCCATCAACCAGTTCAGAACTAAAGAAGCCTTTTGGAGAAGAATTCTACCAAGTCCAGATGACTGAAAACCTTCACAGTCAAAGTTGGTTAGATGTCAGAATGGAGGACTGACTCACTGATTTGCAAAAACACAATGTGCCCTGTCAAACACATCACAAACCAAACTGACAAGGGGGAGAGTGTGTCTACACACTGTATAAAAATGTTACATATTACATTACATGTCATGTGTCTCTCATTTTAAAAATGTGGGTCAGGCTTTAGGGATGACCAGTAACTGAGAAACTATGTGAAAATGTAACATTACTGTGCAAAAACCATCAGCACAACATGGTGTTCAGTGTCGGGGAATTAAAAAAAAAAAAAAATACAGGACTATGATCGGGGTTTCGTGTCAGCAGGAAAAATGATGACCTTTACGTTTAATGGTTTTGCAGTGCTCTGCAGAAATGTAGTAGCTTGGTAATGAGAGGGATCATTTATGAGAATCCCTAAATCCCCTGTTTTGCTGTTCTTGAGTACAAAAAGGGAGAACTCATTAGAAATCCAGCGTTGAACTGAACATGGTTAAGGCCATTTCCGACAAACCATTACAATGTCAGGGTTTTACTTCTGGACTGAGAGTGGACTCATCCATCACCTGTTACTATGGTATCAGCAGGTATTATCTTTTCTGAACCTGCACAATGTCCTGACCTGCTGTCACACATGAAGTAGAGGCTTGAGCTCAGATAACTGCACAAGGAAACTGACACACATCTCTCGAGCCTTGTTCCTTTTTAATATAAGACTGCTGGTGCACTCACATCCATCAAATGCATGACACAAGGTTTACCCTTCTTTTGTAGACATGACGCAGGGAAGGGTTTCAAAGAAATGATGTCAATTCTAATTTAATTTCTTCTGCTGGAGAGGACTGCAGGGATGCCAGAGGATGCTTGTGATCAGGGACCTGTTTGACGGGGGAAAAAATAACATGGGTCAAATTAATCATGGAATACACTTAAGAGATGGGCAAATGGAATTTAAATGAGTGCTTTTGTTTCATTAACTTGCAAAGCCACTGAGACTGACAGGGAAACAGGCTAGGTGCATCAACGGCCAAGAGTGAAGGAAATAATTCAAATGGAAATAAAACAGAGACAGCCTGTGGCATGCAATCAATTGCAGCTGAAGAAAAATGACGAATTTTGAATGAATTCCTGCCAATACTGTGGGTACTACGTGTATTTAAATGAGGACACAGGCTACGAATTCTTTCAGTTTGTGAACAAGAGACTTTCATGCTCTGGAGAAACATAATTCACTTTCAATAATGAAATTAATGAATTATCGCTGGTAACGGATGTTCCACAAGTAAAGTCACACAATGGTGTTCAGGCACATAAAAAGGCAAAAAAACCCAGAAAAAGTTTTATTTTTTTCTCTCCCTTTTCTTACTCCTTTTTTAAACAGACAGTAACTTACAGTTTCCTTGCAAAAAGATTGATTGTTTTCCATATTTTAATTTCCCCACCTTTAAGTGAGGGTAAAGTGTCAGATTTAATTTACAGCAGCATTAAGACACAGCCTTGGCAAAATATTGACAGTTGTGTCCACAGGGGTCATTAAGATAAACAACAGTTTAAGTTCTCATGAAGAACTTTTAAAACTGTTTCAAGAAGAACTAGAAAGCTGAATAACAGTAAATTAGACCACTGGGCTTTGGCAACTGAACAACAAAAACCTAAGAGCCTCTCTTGTCATCAGATGGACTCTGGATGCAGCTATTTAGCCTCCATCAGCTGAGGAGGACCTGGTCACACAGATCATCTAAATTAGTAATTTTTTGTAATAATTTTGAACATCACGGAGGAAACAGTAGAAGGCCAGTGCAGGAAAGCCAGAGTTAGATGTTATTTCATTTTGTTTTCTCAAACTTTTGGAAAGTGAAGCTTTAATATTTAAAGCCAGTTGCAGGCAGTAAAGAACAGCCTGTGATGCTAAAATAGAGGCAGAGCAGATTAAAAAAAAGTAAACCCAAAGGATGGAAAACCTTGATGGTGAAAAGGGTCTAACCCTGGAAACAAGTTCAGCTGAAAGAGCACTGGCTGAAAAACTTTCTGCACCTGCATATTAAAACAAAGGTGCATTTCTTGAAGTTGTTCTAATGTTTTGTGATCCAAGTTTGCTTGCCTTTGCTTTGCTAATGGCCAAGCAAGGGAGATGGACCAGGTGAGAGGACCTGGAGAAGAAAAGGCACAGCTGGATGCAGTAAGTGTACCAAATTCCTCCATAAAAGCATGACATCAGTCATGACATCAGTCGTCCTAATGTTTATATTGCATTCTGAAAGAACACAGTCAAAACTAACTTTTCTAACTTCCTAGACACTGTCAATATTTTCTATTGTTTGTTTTGACCTGATAACTCAACAATGGGTGCAATCACCCACAATGCCTATATTTTTACCTGCATATCAAATGAACTGTGTAAGCAGCGCTCACTGAATCCCGTCTTATATGTGCACGCAACATTACGTGTTCACTGACCTAACAGCAACAAGCACACAGTTTCAATTGCCAATGCTTAATGTTGTGGAAATAGTTCAGAGGTAAAAACTGCAAAAACAAGAGCCTGAGCATGCTGGCAAATGGTGCAATACCTGAAAAGCTAAGTGTCCTCGGGTTTTATTTCAGTTAAATAATCACATCAGGAATCATTGGATATAATTATAAACTATTGTGCCCTTTTCCTGGATTCTGTGACCTTGAGAGCACTGAAATAGCCTTTGAGTGGTCAGTGATTTTGTCTGTTTTGAAGGGTTTAGACAGTCGCAAGGGTTTCCTGACCACATCTTTGATCTGTCAGTTCAATGATTGTGTTGGGTTGTTTTTTTTTTATAGAAAGAGTCACAAATTTGTTATAAATTGTTTCAGTTATTGCAGTTGATATCTCCCTACATGCTTTACTAGAATAAGCTGTCTATACATGAGACATCCTGTGTTTAAAAAGTTTGTAATGTCCATCATCATCATTTAGCAATTTTATCTGTGGAGACTTCAAGATTTTTAGCTTGGATAAAATAACACAGTGATGTGTGTTTTAATTAGTAATGGTATCTGCTTATGGAATAACTCATTTGCATTTCTCGGTCTGTTTTATGAGTGTAAAAAACACAGTATGGCAGAACACTGCTCCTGAATTCAGTAAACATTCAATCCTTGACTCATGTGACTGAATCTGACTCTTTCACAATCACACCCATATCATTTTTTTTTTTTTTTTTTTTTTTGGGGGGGGGGGGGGGGGGGGGGGGCTGCTGGCAGTACGAAGAATGAAAAACAAATAAATGGAGGGAAACAGCCATTTGAGACAAGAGTTCACCATCTCCTATACTGACGGAACTTTGCTGAGAGCTCTAATATGAAGCACAAAGAGAATAAACACTGGACAGTTTCATTATTTGAGAATCAAGACAGAGTAGAACATGTCAAATAAAAACAAAACTTAATGGGAAAAAACGTTATATTATAATAATCATCCATAACAAACAGGAGCAGAAGACATAATGTTTGATCCAAATATCAGCAGGTATTATTTTTTCTGCCTTAAATCTGAGAGTACAGACCCACCTGCAACTCAGAATACATATCCAGATTTAAAGTAAGGGAGCCAACAACATTTCAAGCAACACCTCATCACTCACAAGAAAAGCCAGAAAGGTCCTCTCTCTCAGTCTTTGTTCCAGCAAAGTTTTAAAAACACTTTTGGTATAAAACCATCAAAGAAAATCCCATAAGTTAATGTTTACCTTTATTTAAACAGGCTGATACGTTTAAAAAAAAATACATGATCATATGAACCAAAAGGTTTAAGGTTAACATCAACCACCCATCAAAGGCCTCCCAGCACTTTAATAACACAAACTTCTGTTTCCAGTCTACAGGCAGGAAAGGGAAATGCCAGTGTGGCTGGAGCCATGGAAAATATGACACGGCCAGCGCCTTCGTACCCTTTATATTCACAGGATGTTCTCTTCAAGCAGTCATAATGACATGCAGGACGCCTCGCCTGCTGTGACAGAGCTGGCAGGACACTCTGTTTATGTCTACAGGTCCATAAACTACCAACTTATTTATTTATTTAGCTTATTCTTTCCAAAACTGTAAAGATGTTCTGTCTTGACACTCATAAAGAACATAAAAACAGGAAATTCAGTACTTTGGGTATATTTTACCTTCTTTTCTCACTCCCTCTGATGTACACTGTACAAGTTGTTTGAACGTTCCCCAATTTCATGTCTCTTATTTCATTTTGTTTTATATTCTTCTACAAGAAACTCTCTGTGGGCAATGCTTCACACAGACCACTTATGTTTTTTTATTTGTTTCTGTCTTTGGATGTTTGCTAAACACGTAGAACAATGAGAAGGGTGGATTCTGAAATGAAAATGTACTAAATGGAACAGGGAAAAATAAGGGTTGATATCAATAATATGCTTTAAACTTGTTAAAACAACATGTAACATGTTTGTTTAAATGTGTAGTTTGCATTTCTGTTGGTGTCAGTGTAGTATTTTATGTGATAGTTTAACCATATTTAACCAATTAGAGAATCCGTCACATCAAGTTGTCAATTGTGTAACAACAAAAGCATGACAAGTATTAAATAATCCACCTCCCTAAAAGTTATGCAAGTGCATGAATGAAATACGTTATTTGCTATGAGATATCACCTCAAAACACATTTAAAATTTTTCATTTCTAAACTTGATAATATGGAGTTTGCTGTACTGTACTGGAATCGTATTTCATTGGGGTCATCAGGTGGGCACCCTGCTTCATCCAAGTTTTGTTTATTCAAGCCCATGACATCTCCAGAGGACTCAGTGGTGTGCTGTTCAAATAAATCAGTTTTTCAGTTTTTTTTACGGTTTCTCCCATATTTTTTTACGGTATATTCCTGGTAACCATAGCTGCCGTAAATTTGATTGATTTTTTTTCTTTTTTTCTTTTTAACAGTGTATGTAAGGATCTCCTAACTCCTAACTGGTTTATGACATAATGGAATTGGGGGACTGATACACCACAGTTTGCCCATAGCTCTGCTGCAGACAGGCTTCCAGAGCGCTGGCCAATCAGAGGAAAGATAAAAATGTTTTAGAAAGAGGCTCGAATCATGGTTTTCTAAAACACTAGTGGGAAGAAATAGTAGTGTTTTGTTTTGTTTTTTTTAGCTATAATTATGAGAGGTCACTATGATGCCACACAAGTGACAGTATAAAGCCAAATAAAAAAGGATTACTTGCTTTAAAAAAATATTCACTTGCAGTCAAGAATACAGGGAAAAAAATAAACTCTCCTGTTACGTTTATCCAGAAGTTAATTAAATTTTTTGTTTTACTTACCTCGTATAAATTTTCAGATTCACAGCACCAAAATAACACAAATGTTCAGTTTCATACCACCACTTGTCCCTGGTTGGACAGCCAAATTTCATGGGTCATGGAAGTTTGGATACATTGAATAGAGCAAAAACAGTGAAACAGATTCAAAAAACAAACATGGGTTCAAGATAAAGATTCGGGTGCTCATGTGGAGAATCCTTATTTTTCTCTGCCTTAGCCATCATTATCACAACAACATGGTCTGAGTAATGTTTGCTACATTCAACCAAGGAGATGTGCAACAAACAGGTACAGCAACACTTTGAAAACCACATGAAGCACTTCAACAACAGTTTATTTTCATGAGGGACATATTTTCAAAAAGAAATTTATCAAAAGTATCAAGTAAAAATAACATCTGAGACATGAAGTAAAGCCAAAAGTACAGTATTTGTCCATTGAATGTTGTAGAGTTAAAGTTATTGTAAACAAGTAAAGTTCTGAAGTGTGAACTTTGTCTATCACTGTCACTGATCAGTTTTATAAACAACATCATGTAACTGGAGCTTTATGTCTGTTAGCTGTGTCTTCATGACTTGCCTTTGAAAGATAAATGGTTTATAATTAAACCAAGATTTCCCAAACTATGTGAACTCACTTCCTCATATCTGATTCTGACTACCGCTGATAAAAAGACATGCTGCTAGGAGGAGAGTTCTTCATTGTGTTGATGTTCTGAACAGGCTGCTCAGATCAGTACAGCACTGAAGCAATCATCCACAATATTCAGCTCATATTGTTGGAACAGGCTAGATGATAAACGTTTGAGGCTCATTCAGATCCGAACACCTGTAGGAGAAAATGATTGAGTCTCAGTTTGTACAGGTGGTCAACACTCAAAAGAAACCAATTTTAAGAGAAGACTGTTACCCTTTTGTTGCTGTCAGCAGGGATGTACATTAGATAATGTTATATGAGTGTTGTTCACGGTGGGCTTATATATAAGGTCAGGAACATAGACTGTGTAAAATATGGACATCTCTGTGACATCAGTGTTTACAGAGTTATTTTTTTTTTTTTTTGCTTGATGTGTACGTGATATCCGGTCTTTTGCAGCCAGCCTCTAGCGGATACTCGATGAACAGCAACTTTTAACACTACTGCATAGGCATCATTTTTCTCTACTGGTGTTGCCCCTTGGTCAGGAAGAGGCATTTATTAGAAAATGGGGGTTTCATGGGACCATAAGAGGAAAGGGCATCAGCTCATTTATTTTCTATAACAGAGCTTTCAAAATACAGAAAACTTTTGTAGAATAAAACAAAAAAACAATAAAATTAATTTGGGTAAGTTATATGGGTGAAGTTAAACTTCCTTCTCATTGGCAGAAAACCTCAAGTTGAGCAAACTCGTATTAAAACAACCATACTAACTAACTAAAAGTCCTTACAGTGGCGAAAAAGACCACAGACCTCAAAAACATCATTAGCACCAGCCCTCAGAAATCTACCAGCTATTTAGAAATTACTGTAATTATAATTTACAAACTGTCCTAACAGACAGCCCTGAAGGAGAAAGCAGGAGCTCTACAGTGACACTTATTTTCCATAAAACCTAACAGCTGCAGACTCAATCAGCAAACTGGTTTGAATGTAATTACAGAGAGACGTATGAGGGTTAAAAATGATCGGAAGTAAAACTTAAGTCATGCAGCTTAATTAAAGACAAGTCTTTGGTAGTTTAACAAAGAGGGAAACAGCACTGAAAAACCCAAGATGGTTTTTAAGGACTGTGTGCCTGGAATATTAAGTGGAGAGTGAAGATGTCCAACCTTCAGCTACTTAAATCTATTTTGAAAAAAAGGTCAAACTTATTTGTGGTCTCAGATTCTTATTGAAGACAGAAAACGGAACAGTTAGTACACCATGTAAGTTTTTGAATGATGTCTTGTAAAAAGAAAGAAAACATGAGCTGAACAAATGTTCAGTTCTGTAACATTTTATTTCACTAAAGGATTTGACACTGCTGCTTTAGAGCGGGTTCAGTGAAAAACACTCAGAACCAAGGACAAAAACATGAAGACAAAGAAATATATTTTCAAAGTACAAAGAGGAAAATGTTTCTGCACAAACAGGATCAAAAGACCATCCATCCATCCATCCATCCATCCATCCATCCATCCATCCATCCATCCATCCATCCATCCATCCATCCATCCATCTTCTACTGCTTTTTCAGCAGCAATGTCATCAGTGAAGACCATAGACTGTATAATTAAGGGACGTAGTCTCTGTGACGTCACCCGTCTGTTTCTGAAACATAGCTAATCAGTTGGCGTGGCCATATTGGCTTTGAGTCACCACACTAACAGCTATAGGGCACCCGTCAGTCATGTGAGCTGATCTGTGACTCTGATTAGGCTAACTTGCGATTTTTATATCCTCTAAATTCCAGAATTCACTCCACATAGTGAGGGCTGCACAGTAGTGCAGCTGTTAGAGCTCTTGCTTCACAGTAAGAAGGTCGCCGGTTCGAATCCCGGTTCGGGCACGGTGTGCCTTTCTGTGTGGAGTTTGCATGTTCTCCCAGTGCATGCGTGGGTTCTCTCCGGGTACTCCGGCTTCCTCCCACAGTCCAAAAACATGCTCACTAGGTCAATTGGAGATTCTAAATTGCCCGTAGGAGTGAGTGTGTGTGTGTGAATGGTTGTCTGTGTCTCTGTGTCAGCCCTGCGATTGACTGGCGTCCAGTCCAGGGTGTACCCTCAGCCAGCTGGGATAGGCTCCAGCCACCCGTGACCCTGAACAGGAGAAGCGGTATAGAAAATGGATGGATGGACTCCACATAGTGAACTCCACGTGTTAGCTGTTAGCATAGCCAAACAGATGGGAGACATTTTAAACCAGGCTGTTAACATGTTTATTTCTGCTATGAAAAAGCCTTTTTTTTGGCTGGATGTGTTTGTGACTTAGGGTACTTAGCCAGTCTCAAGCAGTCACTCGATGAATTGCAGGTTCAAGCACTTCTGCATTGCCTCATATTTTCAGACCAGAGGTTGCAGCTTGGTGAAGACCTGTGGCCCCTGTCTCAAGCCACTTCTGCCAGCTCCTCTCAGGGTATACAGAGGTATTCCCAGGCCAGCCAAGATATGTAATCTCTACATCATGTACTGGGTCTACCCCAGGGTCTCCTCCCAGGGCATGACTGAAACACCTCCCAGGGAAGCATCCGGGAGGCATCCTCACCAGATGCCCGAACCATCTCATCTGGCTCCTCTCGATGGGAGAGAGCGGTGGCTCTACTCTGAGCCTCTTCTGGATTTCTATGGATCAAAAGACATAACTGAAAGTTTTGCAATTGCATTTAAGAACAATACTGCACTGACTGAATCCAACAAATGGTGGGCCTATATGGTACTTTTTTCTTTTTTTTTTCCGAAGAAAGTAGGCTTCTTCATATTAAATTAATTTCAGTAGTCTTGAGACTCAATTAATTTATCACTGAAAATAATTCCACCAATTCAATTACAATATTATCTCAAAAGTGAATATATAGTGTGTTTATAAAGTATTCAGGCACCTAATAGAGGTTATTAATAGCTAAGCACCCTGCTGCAGTTGGACTAGATGTGCCAGGAGCCTGAGAACCACACAAGGATTAAGACAGGACTAATGTCTTTTGCGCATGCGTACTGCTTCAAAATAAGGAAGTTGACGTCTTTTCAAAACTACTTTGTAGATGTGGCACCGTAGATGAGCAGACTACGCGACATTAAAACACATGTTATACCTCAGTTAAAGGTAAGAGGGGAACGAGGAGAAGAGACGAGTCTGTATTTAACGGAGCTGTGGGTCTGACGTTATGTTGGAAAGCTTTTGTTTGGAGGCGAATGCTCCGGCTAATTATACAGAGGAGTTATTAGCTAGTCATGAGCAACCAAAGCACACTGTTTACTTAGCAGCAAACGTTTCCAGTAAACTACGTGTTTGCCATGCAGTATCCACTATTAATAACGTTATTCATTCACAACAGCTACTAATGAACTATTATAATATATAATAGAAGCGAATATATTTCAGGGAGTAAAGTGAGATGACTATTTGCTGTCCACGTATTTAATAAACATAGGTTAAGTGGAGGGCTCACACTGCTGGGGAAAATGCTATTTTTAAACTTTAATATCTTGGTTATGATTTAAAGGAGGGACGACATGGTAAGACGGAACACTCTCAGGAATACTAACAAGTATGATTCAGAACACCTTAAATTGCAGTGTAACAGCAACAATACTACATCTGTAGTGACATATTAATGGTTGTTTTTTCTTCTTTTTTTTTGACAAATATGTACTGTTAAAAAAAAGAGTAATGGTAAATGAAAAATAAACCCCTGCATGAAAGCTTTTCAGGGGAACCATTGTGGTCAGGAGTTTGGATTTAACATTAATGCATCATAAGACCAAATTCCCTAAGTAAGTCTGCCCTCCACTTTCAAAATTTTTATCCTTTGTTTCTTTAAGACAGTATTAAGTAGTAAAAAAAATGCTGGATTAAATAGATTTCACAGAAATAGGCTAAGAATACAGTTTATCTCCAGTCCGAAAAAAAAACAATGTAACTTTTTTTGCACCTGCAATATAGAGCAAAATGAATTCCTCAGGTCATCAAACCCTGAAAATGTCAGCAACTACACTTAAGATATCTCCTCAGTTTCCTCTGTGGTAGTTGCAGCTCTGAAAGGAAACCAAGTTGAATGCAAAGTAATTTCTTAATGTTGGCATACTAAGCATGTCGATTGTAAATTTCTCAAAGAATTGTTTGCAGAGAAATCATGTTTATCCCAGTAATCTTGTGGCTTCTGTCTCTTCCTCCAAAACCACTCCAGAGAAATAGGATTAGTCACCCTCACACATTTGTATTTAAGCCTGCATATGTTTCGCTCAAATACCATAAGGACATCTCTTCCACTTGTCTCCGTTTTTGCTCACTCTGCAGAATTCCCTCGCTGCACTGCAGCATTAGAATAACTGTAACGTGGAGCTCTCCCCATCGCTGAGCTTTGTGGGAAGTTGATGTGACAACTGCTAGCAGAATACGGTCTATTTCTGAGAGCTCCTTCATCCCCTGTTCGAGCAGGAACAAATGTTTTTATTCATGGATCTCGTCCCCTGTGGGGGGGCTGTGGTACGCAAATGTGTCGAGCCAAAATTTCCCAACGCAAACAAAACGTAGGCCTTAAGGAAGATCATATCACACCATCCAGCTGTCGCTCTTCCCTTCGCTGTGGATCAGTGTTGTGGTGTTATGAAACCTGAGATAATCTGTTTAATGACACATTTTTATTCATGCTGACTGTGGAAATATTACAGTTACTATATGTGAGGCAGCATATTTTACTGATTTCACTCAATCAGAATTTAATTGGCAAATATCTGCCCCTGCAGTGTGCACTGCGCACACGTTGCTTAAAGAGAGGGAAAACATATTCCTCACTTTCCTTCAAGACTTTTATAAAAAAAAAAAACAAGTCTTAAAGGAAAAAAAAAAGAATATATAAGAGTTTGATTTTATCGGATGAGTTCTTGGAGAAGGGTTTTATGATGTGGATTGTATGTAAATTTATCTACAGTAAAAGAGAACTATGGGAGTGTTAGCTTACCTGATTTTTTTTTTTTTTTGTATTAGGCTTCATGTTTTATATCACTGATTCATAAACTGCAGTCTACTTTCCGTACAGTTACACTTCAGTTTCTATTAGATACCTGGGTGAAGATGATCTTTCTCGCTCTTTTTTTCTAAACAGCTCTTATGCCATAATGAAAGCAGCCAGAACCAACGTGTTGGCTGCCGGGGCTTCCAACAACAAGGTCAAGTATTCCAGACTGGCTGCTGATGATGACGGTTACATCGACTTACAGGTGAGAAACTTGCTCTGCCATTTGGTAGTGGACCTGATAGTGTCTCTGATGTCTGGTGATGCTGCTCTGTGGACTACTCAGGAGGCAATAAGTGATCCCAATTTATTTGAGTTTAAATCCCAAATAGTTGCTTCCTGGGAAGATGCCGCATCTTTCTGTGTGTAACTGCAGCTGTCTGCAGAGGAACATTAGCGTAGTGCGATGCTCCTTAAACTTTGAAATGAACTAGAACAGTCTCATCGAACTAACTTCTCTAATGAAAAATAACAGAAAACTACATTTGTTTTCTGCCTAATGAGTTTACCTTTTACAGTTCAAGAAAAGTCCACCAAAGGTCCCCTACAAGGCAATCGCTCTGGCAATATTCCTGTTTTTGATTGGCTCCTTGCTAATAATCTTCGGGGCTCTCCTCCTGTCAGGAACGATCGAGGTTGAGGTGAGTTTCATCAGCGAATGTTATCACATTTGTTCAAACTTCCACGTGAAGTGGATTTTTTTTTTTTTTTTTGCTATGTAGCCTATTGCTGAATTGTTTTCCTCATATTAATATTGAAATGTTTTTTTTTTTGCTCTGTCGCACAAAAGCTTATTGTGAAGCCGGTCACATTCTCCTGTGTGTTTGTGTTTGTGTCACATAGAAGTGACAGTAAAAACCCTGTCAGGCCTGTTCCCACAACACACATCTCCTGAAAATCCATTTGTGACAGATATGTCTCTGTCTAAGCTGCCTGCCTCCTGTCTGTTCTGAGTTAAAATCATGTTTGGAGCGTCTTCTTATTTGTTTCGCTTCTATCTAGATGTCAACCAAAGAAGTTGTGTGTGGTTCTCCATCACTTCTATGAAATTTAATTAGTCTTGGTTACAAGTCATTTGAGATGCATCGAGATTGAGATTCTTTGTTTTGAGTTTGATGAGAAGAGTCTTGTTGCCTATACGTAATGTGAATCCATTGCTAACAGCTAGTTAGCTCGCTCTAGTTTAGTATACAGCTATAGCTCTTTTCATACTGTCAGTTCAAGGTGATAAATTTACACCCCTGCAACATATCACCTTACTGTGTTTGTCACAGAGACATTAAGTTGGATCCAAGATGTCCCACCGCTGTGCCAGTGTGGGAGGAAGTCACAGAGGCATTATGGGGGTGTAGCAGGCAGGATGGAGCAGCGCTGTGTATGTGCTCATGTCTTAGTGTCTCAATGCAAAATCTCACATCTGGACACTAATATTTGGAGATCACTGTGAGAGTTGAAAGGCATGATGGTGTCAGAGCTCAGTTGTGGACTCAAAATTTAAACGGCAGCTATCCCAGCTCAGGTAAAGGTTAAAAAATAATTTATAATAGGTAGTTAACATGCAGCGATTTAATTTTGTTACTAATAAATGAAAATGTAAAGCCTTTTGCTTCAGTGTGCACAAAATAAGTGCTATGATTACGGTGACAGCAGGGGTAGCATGGACAAGTGAACTCAGGAAAAAATCAAATGTTTTCCTGCATTAGTTTTATAGAACAATGTGATTTATTATAACACTGAATACTCCGACTGATTATTGCCCACACAATAACAAGCACCCCTCAGCCTAACATCATGTTTTGAAGGATTGTCCCTCACTAAACAACAAAGTAGAAAGAAAGAAAGAGTTGTGTTTCCTTTCTCTCCCTTGCAAGCTAAGCATCGTCTAAAACCTAACAAGCAAATAAAGCCGAGCCAGCCTTCTGCTCCACTGTTGGCTTAATTTTCTCTGTACAAACATGATGATGGATTCAATTTTCTCATCTAACTTGAGGCACGAATGGGCAAATTTACAAAAACTGTGCTGTCTAAACATAAGCAGTGATCAAAGAACAGGCCTCCAGTGAATATCCTGCAAAATTCTGAAGTCCGGATCAAGCTGATTTGGGAATAAGTGAACGTGACAGCTCATCCGAGCAGACCGTTTGCCAGTTTCTGCTACTTGGCAGTATGGGGACACTTGATGATACAGTATGAAAATATTTCAGTCAGTACCAAAAAAAAAGTGATGCCGTGTGATATCAGCCTCTAATTCTGCTCACACCAGGAGCCAAAAAAGCCTCCAAAATCTCAACTAAAGCAGTATTTAACACACTCACTCTGCTGTGAAACGTATCTTTAAATATCTGTAATTGAACACTCTCCCTGACATTACATCTCTGTGCTGCCAATTCTCACTGCGCACTTGCTTTTTCTGGCCAAGAAGGTATCTGTGTGTTTAAATCCCACTAAGGCTTTTGATATTCCACACCTTGGAGTGCCAATTTGATGGATCTTCTGCTGTGGTTTTTACTTCCTCAACTCATGGCTGTGTGTGGGTGATGATGAAGTCGACATACATTATATATATATATATTTGAGTTTTCAGATTTTGTTTGCAGAAAATTTGATCTGACATAAAGGCAGCATTGGAGCATCCAATCCCTTTTCCTGCCAATTAGCCCACGCTCGTCAAAATAGCATATTTAACATTTCAAATTACACAAGCTTCAAGCGATGAAATGATAGAAGGATGGGCCACAGGTATGTTTATGCAAGAATTCTGCTTCCAAAAAAATGTTGTGTAATAATTCTTTTGACTCATCTTTTCTCTCACATCATTTTTTTTTTCTGGTAAACTCAGAATAATTCAAGGTCTATTCAGCAAACACTAAAATAGTGCTATTATCTTACTGTCAATCCTTATTGATACTGCTAGTAGTGATTTGGTTATTAATGCAGCTATGAGAACTTTAAATCAGTCTTTTGCAACATTTAGTCACCCCCCATCCTCATCCGTAGCCTTATCACTTCCCGCCTTGATTATTGTAATTCATTCCTCTTCGGCCTCTCTCAAAAGTCCCTTCATAAACTTCAGCTGTTTCAGAACTCTGCTGCCAGGATCATCACCAAACCCCTTCATCCCACCATATCACCCCTCGTCCTTCAGCAACTTCACTGGCTTCCTGTTAACCAGAGAATCGTTTACAAAATCCTTCTGTACACCTAACCTCGCCCCTCCTTACCTCTCTGACCTCCTGCAAATTATTACTCCATCCCATACCCTCAGATTTCCCTCCTCCCTCCATCTCACTGTGCCCACTGCCCGTCTTTGCACTATGGGGAAAACTGCCACCTGAGCTCCGATACTCTGCCACCCTGCCCATCTTCAAATCCAAACTCAAGACATGCTTACTCTCTTTAAACTGCTTCACATGGTCCTCCTTCCTCATTTATTTATTGTACTGCTGGCTGTCTTTTATCTTGTGTTTTATGTTATATTTTCTGTACAGAGACCTTGCACGTCCTGAAAGGCACTTTTGAATAAAATGTATTATTTATTACAATTTGTTTCTTTGCAAAGCTGGCACATGACTGTAGAGTTAGTACAGTAAACTATTACATTTTTCCCTGTCGATTCAAGGGTTAGTGTGAAATTGAGGCTGTTTCTTGCCTTAAAAAAAAGATATCCAATGCATATCAGTCCTCTAAAATCGTACGCTGTGTGTACTTCACATTATGAGAACTGATGGAGCTTATTTTGCTGTTGTTGAAGACCAGCAGATGATCTGAACACATTTGTCACTATCATTCTGAATGTTATTTCATCACCTTGGACATGTATTCTGAATGTAGAAACACTTAAAAAAAACAGCCTTGCATGAATTCCTGTAGATACGTAGCAGCTATTCAGTCAAAATGTTTAAATATCTTGATAATGATGACAGCCAACAAAGCACTGCGTCTTAAAAGAGCCCACTGAGGGGGCTACAGTGACTTAGTGCACAAGACTGCCATCTGGTGTTGAAATCAAACACTCCACTTGGCACAGACTGTGCCTGTACCCCCCTGGTTGTTTGCTGCCATGTGTATGACATGGCTTATGTTTTATATGTAACCAGATCTCAGACAGATGAAGTCATCACGTCTGAGCGCCTCTCGCACAGCCTGAGACTCGTAGAGGGTTGTGTGGGGTTGACAGAAGAGGGGGAGATAAGTATGTTTAAGCCTGATGATGAGCTCATTAAAGACTCTGATACACTCCTTGCAGCAAGTCATTACCATGTAAAGAATTCTGATAACTGATGTGTGTGAGGGAACAGCGTGTGTGTGTGTGTGTGTGTGTGTGACAAAGACCTCAAGAAGATGAAACGCTATGAACATGAGGACACGTCTGCTTGTTACTCATTCTCACATGAATCATTATGTTTTCAGCATCCAGACCGCACTATCCCTGTCATCATCATCGGACTGCTCGTTTTCCTTCCTGGATTTTACCATCTGAGAATCGCATACTTCGCTGCTAAGGGTTACCGTGGTTACTCCTATGAAGATATCCCAGATTTTGGTGACTGAGCCAAATGTCAGCTGCTGACTGGTGGAGGATCCCTCCTCTTTTCTCTTTTGTTGCTTTTTACTTTGAACTTCTCAATGTATGTAGCAAATAAGGCAAAACTCAGTCACTGAAAGCAATCCTGCCATAGAGACTTTGTTTGTTCACACGTGCACTGCTGCAGGATTGAATATGTTCAGCTCAGATTTTTTTTATATATATAAACCAGCTGTTTGTCTGCAGTAGTTTAGGAAGATGTTCCTTTTTAATCCTCGGTATTTCTGGAGTCCTCACAGAGCACTTTTACAAACTACTGCTAGAAAGCCCATAACTTATATGACGAGAATCTCTGTGTTTATTTGCACAGCTATTTTGTAGTTTATCTTAAACAAATATGAAAGTGTTACTTTAGTTCAAATGAAATCGTGAAGAGCTTTGAGACAGGTGGGGTGTATGTTCACCTTGAAGTGTTAAATGATACAGATTTTATTGTACAAGACTGATTACTTTGTTAAAGTACAGTTTTTTATGCTTATTACTCATTGTATGAAGTACTGCTGTTTACGCGTATCCATGGAGTTTCGGAAAATTAAAGATGGATGTATTTTTGACATACATTTGCTTGGTTTAAATGAATGAAATAAAAGCAGAAAAGTGATTTTTAACCTAAAGTATATGATCTGAGTCTGTCTAAGTAGTTCACTTAAGTCCTTTGAGGCATGATTGTGATGGCAAACATGGAGGACTGAAAACTTAGTTTATCCTGATAAAATCATGCAGGCAGTATGGAAGGTGGGCTTTGGAACGACAAACATGGTCCAAGGGTTGAATCCAACATTCATGTCCAAATGAAGAAATAGAGAAAAAATGTGACCCATTCTTGTGAGCTTGTGAGCAAACTTTTTTTTTTTGACTGCCACAACTGGCTTACTTAATTGTGCAATAAAAATAAATTTGCAACTTTTTCTCCTGGTTTGGCCTCAAACGTCAGGTAAAGGACACCCTCTTGTGGTTAGCATTAGCTGGATATCATCAGGGATCAGGAGGAGAAAAAAAAAACAGCTTTCATCCTGTGCCTGCACAAACAAACTCTTTCATTAAAGCTGCATTGGCTTAAAACATTAAAGAGCTTAAAGGGCCGTGGCGCTGACTTCAGTTAATGTGGTTTGAGTCTTTTGAACACAGTTGAACAGCGGCAGCCAGAGGACGGCGACAGGGGGGAGGTGTGTGTGTGTGAATGGAGGAGGGTGGAGGGGGTTGGACAGCTCAGAGAGGGAGCAGCATAGTGCACCGATGCTTCACTGTCACCTGTAGGTGAAATCAACACCTGTTGCCAGCGGGGGTTTACTAAAGAAAAGCGCTCACATTTCATGTAGCTTGAAACGCCAAAAAGGAAAAAGAGCTGCTTCACACAGTTTAGCACACAGTGACCTGGTCCCCCACACGGAGAAAAAGTAACGCACAAGTTGGATCTAAAAGGAGCAAACGAAGGATGTGTTTTTAAAGAGGAAGTGTCAGAGCCGCTGACAGTCTCCAAGCTTCAGGCACAGGTAGGATAAGTTACAATTAGGAGCAAACCAAACACAGAATTCATCCGTTAGACTCTGAAATTGTTTCTGACTTCCAGCTGCTTTGAATAGAAGAGAAATTACAACTCGCTCGCAAAATTTCCTCCCAATCCTCTGAACTGTGTCATGCATGTAAACGTCAGTAATGAAGTTTCTGTGGAGCCCTTTTTTTCTCATTATAATGGGAAATTTTAAACTTGGCAGGAAGTTTGTGGAGCATGAATGCAGCAGCTGTCTGTACTTTCCAAGGCCAACTAAAGCCACTAAATGAAACCAGGTCCCTGTTAATAATTTACCATAGGATTGTTGTTTTTTTTTTAATCTGATGCCTCTGTGATCAGGTCATAAAGTTATGACCCATATAGATATGACCTGTATAAAGATACGTTCTGTAGCTCCTGACCCAGGTGAATAGGTATCTTGAAAAACGTCACTTTCTAGGTTTGTATTCATCACTTTCAGGGCTGTAGGACAGCAACATTATAAGCAGCAGTCTTGTTTTATGTCATGCATTTCGTTGAGGTAGAAAATTAAATTCATTTTACCTCAAATAGTCAAGCACACCTTTAAATTGGTGTAGAACACGGTAGAACCCAAGCGGACTGTCTTTGTTTTCTGTCCTATTACATGAATCTTACAGTTACTAACTGCAAGAACCAGCAAGAATATGAATTCTTGTCTTTTTTGTGCCGTTGATTTAACACTCAGGCCAATTTCTATTTTTATTATACATTCTCATGACTCCCTCCAGACTGGGCCCATTTAATCATTTCAGTCTATTTCTGATTGAGTCTGTTAAGGTGCCAGATGGGCACCGCTCCCTATAATATAATACTCTCCATCACCACAGGACGGTTGAGTGGAAATAAATTCCTGTACTTCTTTCTTTTTGAAGGACAAAGACTTGTCTGAAACAATGCAAGTGAAGCCTATATACGCACTTTAGATCTGATAGTCAAATTAGCCAAGCAGATGCAAATGAGTACCAGGAAAAGACGATTAAGCCCATACCAGTGTTTTTGCATCTTTATACCATTCCATTTCTGATGAGCCATATCGACTGTGATGTTGACGCAGTTCACAAGAGGAGCTTCATTTAGACTACACCTGACAATGATGCTACTTTTGACAAGAACTTAAGAAGACATGATGATAACTGAGATGAATTATCCATGTCTAAAAAGCCTCCAATGTGCTGTCATGAAATGGAGAGAAAGAGACAGCTGACAGATTGTGGGGAAAATCACAATTAAAAGTGGCGGTAATGTAGAAAGCAACGTGTTTCGTCAGAACTCCTGAAAAGCTTGGCCTCAATATTTCAAGCTCTGTGTATAAAGATGGTGAGGACTAGTCAACACGTTCATGAGTTCTGACGCATTAAGAAACTTACAGCTGCTCTATCTGGGAGGAGTTTGAGCAGATTAAGCCCCGGAAGGTGCTTGTTTAAATAATGCTCAACACTGATTGGTTAAAAATATGTGACCTCACTTCAGCTCATATCACTTTGAGCTGACAAGAATGGACACAGAAGAAAAAAAAAGGAATTTCAAGGTGAAATAATCCAAACCTTTGTAGCTTTTTAACTCTCGGATAAGAATCTGATTAATTAAACACTTTTCAAGGCCTTTAAGATTGATTTAAAAACTGGCTGTGCAGGCACGGCTGGCTGTGAGATGTTTAACATCAGTTGGACTTTTGTGTTTGAATTCTTAATGCAAAAAGATCCTGTGTTTAAACTCAGGAGGGCACCTTCTCATATCCCTGACAGCAGACACACTTTGAATCATTTTGACAGGGATCCATCACATTGATGGAACTGGAGAGGGAAAAGAGTCTTTACATTGTCAAGAAAATACCAGATGACACGCAAAACATTTGGCTCAGGAACAAAGAATTGTTGCACAGAATGGTTCAATCACTCTGAGTAAAACAAGGATCTTAAGATTTAATTTCTTGATGACCTGAACCACAGTCAAGGACTTGTTGGACTTGAGAACTTTGTGTTGTTGAAAACAGACTTTATCTCATCTACACTTTGACACTTTTATTTTCTGAAGTATAAACTGTGTATTATAAAGATTGCTTCTTTTCATCTGTATTTTCTTGACTCGTCTCTGATTCACAAAAGGTGCCCTGTTTGAACTCAGAATATAGACATGTGTACCCACACAGTATAAACCTCGTCATATTTTCTTTTTTTCCTCTTCTTTTCAGCCTGTCCCATTTTATATTTAAGTGCACATCAAACAAAACCACATGGAGGTTTCTTTGTGTGATCAGAAGTCTGTTTCAGAATATAAAAAATTGGCTAGTTTTTCCCTAAAGCCAAGTGTGAGTTGTTGAAACTAGAAGTTGTTACACAAGGAGGATACAGGCTAAACCTGATGGAGAAGAGCAGAAGCTATGCAGTAAAAAAAAAAAAAAAGTCACAATGACATCACTGGTGCAGAGGTGGGTTACAGCAGCTTGACTGTCAATAAGCTTAATTTTTAAGCTGTGAGAAGCATCTGGCAGGCATCAGTCAGATGGGAGATTTTAAAGCACATCAGCCCACGAGAGAACCTCCAAAGCTTGTAGAGGAAAAAGCAGTACGAGTTACAAGTTGAAATTTCAAATTAGAGTATGCAACTTCAAAGTACAGTTTGTAGAACTGGGAGTAGTTAAACTCTAGATTGAAATTGCCCCCCCCCCCCCCCCCCCCCCATCCTGTCAGTGAAGCAGTGTAGTCAGTGCAGGTCTGTGTTGTCCTTTTCTGATGCAGAAACCTGAAGTGCACCAGTGGACCAAATGTCATGTTTGCCTGCTGAGAGTGATTTTGATTTTGTTTCCAGTATTTACAACATTTCAGGAATTGCCACTCGTTGACCACATGTTGGCTGAAAATTTAATCTCTTATGACATCTCATCTCTATCCTTGTAACAGTTACTGTATGACTAAAACATGTAAAGTAACATAATAGGCCCAAAATATTGTTGGCCACGATGTCATAGGGTCAAAGCAGATGCATAAATCAGGGTCATGTCAACAAAACAAAAAGCAAAATTAAAAAATGAGTAAACTAAATAGATAAAATTTCTTCTTTATTTGAAATGATCACTACCTTAAATGCACTTCTGAATAGAAAATTCCATTTCTAACAAATCTGTGATTCCCAAGATGCCACACATTACACATACTGAACTTTTTGCAATGCAGAGGGATTATAACTGATATTATGATTTAGAAAAAAAAAAAAAAACTCTGCTGCTATACAGAGCCTGTATGTTACAGCCTGAATTGCTTTAATTTGTTTATTTATTTATGTGGAGTTGTTGAACACTTCCACTTTTGGCTTGACAATTTTTATACCAAGTCTCATTTTAAGTCTTAAAGATTTTTGTGACTTGTGGCCCCCACACTGACTAGGACTAATACCAAAATAAATAAATGAATAGTAATAAAAATAAAATAATAAGTATAACAGGCTCTTGAATTTACCAGCAGAGTTATGCTGGAATACTTGTTTGATGAATCCACAGGAAATTATTTGGTACTCATTTTGACAGTAGATTTGATTTGTCTAGGCATCAGTTTTTCCCCCCGTATGTACTCATGATTACCTCTCCACAAATGTTTTTTGTCATTTCTGAATTTCTGGGTGAGCTGCATCTATGAGTCACAGCAACAACCGCTTTGTCGTAATCTAATTCGAACTTTTAGACTGCTGAAATTGGGCACAGACAGCATGAGTCAAAGGTCAAAAAAAAAAGAGTGGGTTGTTGTTGTTTTTTTTTTCTTTTTGAATAAAGACTCAAATATCGTAAATATTCCTCTCACAGTTTGTCAGCTTTGTTTTGGGTCCGTTCAGTCTGACAGCAAAATTAATAATGAAATATATTTTTTAAAAAGAGGTTTATGGACTCTTGTAGCCTGCTCATCATGTCTCCATCAGCCTGTTGGAGGCTGAGCATTTAAACAAACTTTTACCCCCTCTCCCTCTCCCTCTCTTCTGCTAGTTGTTGTAGACTGATGATATGTTAGCTTTCTTGGCAGTGATTACTCTCAGTCTCAGTTTCGTTGTAGTTTGCTCTGGGTTCAAAGTCTCACAGCACCACAACAGGCACCTGGTTCTGAAGCTGTCCTCTTATTTGGTTATTTTATAATAGTCAACAAGCAGCGTTGGGCTGTAGCCGCCATTTGTCAGTTGTACTACTATTCAAATATGTATGCTAATTCATGACCCATCGGAGGCTCAGAGACTGTATAGATAATGAGCATAGCCATTATTATGTTTCCCATTCCCTCCTGACTGTATAACACTTTAAGATCTGCCTTGGGCCACCACTGTGTTCATCTTTGTGGAGCCAGAAGTAACCACACCTGAGATGAGAGGATGTAGCTAAGTGAGTGAGCAGTTGAGCTAAACTATCAACACTCAAGGGTCATATTTACTGACTCAGCCACATTAGCATTTATCCTACTCCCCACAGAAAGATGTAGTATTTATTGGAGTGGCTCTCTCCAGCTCTTTATTTATCCAAATAATGTAAGAGAGTCTTGGGAATGTAACAAATCTGTTGTTGGTTCCATCAAATCTTGAGTGAAAGAGTGGCAGGTGTCCTTAGCTAACAAACCCAGTTTGGCGAGTGAAACACTCAAGACATTTATTGTGAAAACATGAATACAATAACACTTGAATTTGAATTACTATTTCACAAAACAGCTTGAGCTCGTGGACATCCATTTGGTGCCAGAAAACACACAGGAAAAATAGCCAGTGGACTTGCTGTGAATGGAAAAAGGAACTGTAGCAGCCAAACATTGTTGAATCATGTAAACATGTCTGTCTCTGCAGTAAAAGAAAAGCCCTAGTGAGGATTTTTCAGCTTTTGGTGCAAAAACCTAGTGGATACTGGAACAACTCAAGTTTTGTTTTGTTGTTTTTGCCCTCGCACAAGTCTTTGGTCAAATCGTGGTGGTCAGTTTATATTGTGGGTAGTGGTTGCACCAGGTTTTGACAAAGAAGAAGAATACTGTTTCACATTTCCTAAGGAAGCAGTGAGAACGCAGTCTGTACACACATGTACTGTGAACAGCACTCGTGAGAGAAATGTAATGAATCTGATCAGAAAGCAAACACACTGAAAACCTTTTTATCTTTAGTCTACGACTATGCCGGGATAAGAGGATACAGCTCTGCTGATAAATCTGTTACTGTGGCTCAGTCATGATTAATCAGTGGGTGCCTGTTCCTTTCCATGTGTAGATTAAAACAGCAACAACACAGAATTTCAACAGCATGCCTGTCACTGACATTTCTATTTCTGTCAGCTGATAAATCTGCATGAAACAGATCGCTTTCTTTTGAGAGCTACTGGCTTATTTATTGTAGCTTTAATGCTTTTTTGAGTGCCATGCTGTCAGGGCTCTTATGTTTATGCATGTCCTCAGTGTCAGCAGATGAGGGAACAACTCTGAGGGGAACTGTCTAGAGACCATCTGTGTTACCACGGTGGAGGGTTTCACCTGTGCAGGCCACTCTGTCTGGCTGCTCTGTGAGACTTGAGTTCAGATTTAATGACAGAAAATGTCCTGCAGTTTAACAAGACTTTTTTTTTCGTCTGTCATCTTGTCCCTTGTTGTTTTCTGCACTTTTCCTGCTCTATTTCTCGTCATAACAGTTTTTTTTTAAAACCATTCCTTTTCTGCTTTATTGCCTTACCATTTTGCCTGACTCAAATAAGGTGCACCTTGTTAGAGCAACAAAAGCATAAACAGTATTTTGATCATTTAGCTGTCCATATATGAGTAGTTGAGCAGAAATATCTGCTTATATATCATCATCAGTGACATGATAAATGTCATTATTGGATATGAACTCCTTATCATCCACATTTTTCTGAGTTCACAAGAGACAGATGATAAGGAATGAGAAGGAGTTCAGCATTTTTTCATTTTGTGTCAAAAAGGGAAGAGTTACTACTGCCTTGTTATGCAAACAAAGCCTAAATTTGTGCCAGTGTGTGGCTGCGTGTTCATTCAGACTTTCATGTTTTGTCAAGTCTAGAAAAAAGAGAAACAGTCTCAGCACACAGTCAACACTAATTCAAATGTGAAAAGCCCAGGATCAAGCCTCTGTTGTGCTGATTTGCATAAAGCCAGCAGGGTGAAGGGCAGAGAAAGGAGGGAGGCAAAGGTCCGCAGCTTTGCTGCAGATTGAGGATTCATTTTTCTACTCTTGCTCTGAAATTGAGGCACATTTGTGTTTGCTGTGCTGTTTGCTGGAGCAAAGGGAGTGTGTTGAAACAGAGGCTGCACGATAGTTTTTCACCACTTCAGACTTTGCTCCCACTATGACGTGAAAAATCCAATAAAATGTGATGGTTAGGGACAGCAGATATGCACATGTATTCTGCTGGGTTAGGAGTCAGCTCATACTCAGGATTGAAGACATTTACTGAAGGAGCTCCTTAAAGGGACTGAGGACTTTCTAAGTGATCCTGAAAAAGTCTCACTTCTAGATATATATGCCTGATCTTAATCCACAACTTAAAATGAGATTATTAGCATAAATATAGGTTATTTCTAAATGCTATTTCTTAGCTTCCTGATTGGGTTTAGTAGTGAGAATAGAGATCTGTGTTTTCCTCTGCTGAAAATGACTTCAATATTTTTGTTTCCTGTGATATACGTTGTGAAGTTTTCTAGTTTGCTGCGTCACTCTGTTCAGCTGAGTTCTCCCTGATATGATGATAACAGACTCTCACCTAACAGCCGCTGTCTCTCTCCACCTCCGTGAACACTGTTTGCATTTGCAAAGAGTCTCAATCATGTTGATATCCATTAATTATTGATATTGATCTTTAATATTTCTTACAAGTGATTCTTCTCACATCCTGTCAGACTTTTTAATAATGTGCGCCTGTACAAAGGTTTTCATCATTAAAGTTTCGCTCCACAACCAAATAATATTATGTGGATTATTTATTAAATATGTTAACATGCTGCACACATCCAGCCTGCGCGCAAGAGCCAGACACACGTGCACGCTGGGAGTGCACACAGGCTGCGCAGATGCTCACAGAGTTCGTCTCCCCCCCTGCGTTTTGCCTTTTTTTTTAGGCTTGCGTAATCTTTTTCCAGAGATGTAAATCAATGAAGAGTTATGTTTAGAGACATTTCCAGAACAAGAATGGTGCATTTTGGGAAAATGGTCTGCCTTGGAAACAGGGCGATTTCTGTAGGAAGCAAAGAAAATTTTAATCAACAGATATGCCTGCTTGTAATCTATAATTTAAAAGGAGATTATCAGCGCCAATATATATTATTTCTAAATGCTATTTCATAGCTTCTCAATCGGGATGGGCAGGACCGGACTGATTTACAAAGTCTCTATGACAACACTACACTGACTGACGAAGTTTAGCAGTGAGGGGAGAGATCTGTGTTTTTCTCTGCTGAAAACTATTTCTGTGATTTATTTAGTAGTAATGGACACTGGAGCTGAACTGTGAGACAGAAAAAAAGATGTCAGAGCAGAAAAAAGTTAAATGAGAGAGTGATAGCACAGGCTAAAGGCTAAAACATGAGCTAAACTGTTTGTGATAATGTTCATTCCAACCCACATGCAGCATTTATTCTGCAGTGATCTGATCAAACTTGACAACTTCACATCAATACTTCAGCAGTTTTAATGCGCAAAAGTTAAAATAATCCAGATATTTGGATTTAAAAGAACAGGTTTTTGTACAGCCTGAGCAGTTTCCTGTATTAATGAAAGTCACGTATTTGCATATCAGCTAAGTATTGAATATCTTTTCATTGTTTTTTGAAAAACTCTCTTTTCAGACTTGAGTGCATCCCTCACCTTTTATCTCATCTCAGTGTAGCTCTTTATTTCTTCTCTATGGGTTTAAAGTTGTGCCAGCACCTCTGATCATCTATTCACCGATCTGTAATGTCTTGCCATGTTCCTCTGGCACAATGATGCTGTCAGCTTACTTTTGTGCCGAATGATAACAGATCATGTTATCTTCACAAAGGTCATTAGCACCACAGCACACAGTGTGACAAGGTGACTGGGCATAAATGTATGTATGATATGTAAACATGTCTTTGTATGTATGTATGAATGTATGTATGGATGTATGCATGCAAACACACTGTCTGTTTGTATTCACATGTATGTATGATTGTATGTAACAGGTATGTATGTAACTTGATATATTTTAACTCTTAATTGCTATTTGTGGCTTAAATGAGCCCATGCAGCTTTTGTTTATTATTATTATTATTATTATTATTGTTATTATTATTATTATTATTATTATTATTATTATTATTATTATTATTATTATTATTATTATTATTATTAATAATAATAATAATAATAGTTTTTAAAAAACATACAAACAAAATGAAGAATATATATATATATATATATATATAAAATGTTGACCTGATGAGCACTGCAGCAGCGTTGTCCTCATCTGGCCCGTGTTTTGATGTTTGTTATTTTGAGTGGACGGAAACAACCACGTGCCTGGAGTATTTGTTAAGGGTGCTGCCACCCAAAATTAGCTTTAGCTTTTCGTATGGGGAAACCACAATAATTAATCTTCATTTAATTTATTTACAAACGTGGGGCCAAACTGTCAACTCATTTCCTGTCAAGCATGACCTTAAAACCTGGAGCAGCAGTGGACGACTGCACATGACCTCCGTGATACCCGGTCAAACATGTTGTAAAGATGTCCTTATATGACTGTGTGTGCTGTGTCCTCACTTGTAGAGGGATTTGTTTGGTCGTATCACATGACTTATCTCGATGATTGACAATAAACTATCAGTTTGTTTATTAACGCCGACCAATCTTGGTGTTTTCTTTCTCTAGTTTAGCCTCCCTCTAAAATGAAGGTATAGATGTTGTTTTGACTGCACTGAATTGGTCGCTGTGTCTTGACATTTAGTTGCGCTCCATGATGCCTTATGGTCCCATCAGCTCAGCTTATCTCTGTCCTTGAGTGCTGAGCCTCTTGGCTGCTCCAGCCAACCATCTCTATTGATGTGCTCCAAATAAAACACTTAGATGTCACTTTTCACGTGACACTCTGAAGATTTATGTGACATTTATGACATTTACTTTCAGGAAAGGATATAGGGCCATGAAGTTTTCTGGCAGCAGGGGCAACTCTGCCCATTTGTGTAATGATATGGGATGAATTCCAGTTATTGGAAAGCTGTATAAAATTCTGAGAGCTTCTCTCCCCTGTCTGTGAAATTATGACAGAAGCGACAGCTCGGCTGTAGCCTTTTAAGTTTGGAAATCTGTCACAGATGGCTGTCTCTTTGCATGCAGCCAAGGAAGTAATGTGATTGTGACAATTGTATCTCCTTTGCCAACAGATTGAACATGCTGCAGGTTGTATGAGTGACAGATATGGGATCAACAGGATCATATATGCAGATTTTCACTCTGGTGGCCATTTCTTGCCTGTTTTGTAAGTATCTGAATCATTCTGATCAGATGATATTTGACATGCCTCTCCTTTTGAGTTGATCTTTGTTATAAAATGAACACATCACTCTTCTATGTGAAATATTTACAAGACTAACCTGACATTTTGACTCTCACGCACCTGTCAGTCATCAGTGAAGGTGGAAGGCCAGAGGTGAGAGGAAAGGCAGGAGGTGTGGTGGAGTTGGGGTGCAGTTTTCCTCCATCAGGTCCTGCTGCTGTGTCCTTGGCATCCTTGCATGTGGTGGAATGGGTTCGGCAGGGACTGGATATCCCCGTCCTGATTAAATTTGGATCGTACATGCCTCGAGTCCATCCACTATATGAGGGTGAGTTTCTGTGAAAATGATCACATACACAATACACAACTCAAAGACTTTGTTACAGGAATCCCCTGTGTTCAATTATGTGTTATAGTATACTCTGCATGCTCCTCATGTAATGTACTTCTACTCTCTCTTTTTACATTTTTAATTTTAACCTTTACCTTGTTTTGTGTTGCAACTTGCATAATAATTTGTGCTTATGCCCACTTTTTTAAGATTTGCATACTTTGATAATGTTGTCACACACTGACTTGTTTACTGGGGATTCACATCACAAGGCTGATATTCCAACCGTTGGTCCTTCATGCAGGTTAACACAAACACACTGCTCAGCATCGCCCATCTGTTATTACAGGAGCTAATAACTGAAGCTGGTGGCAGATGACTGCACTACATTTAAGACCCAACATTTGAGGTGTAGTTCAGGCCAATATAATTAAAATACTACATGTAAATAATATAGATAATCTGTTAGACTGACTGGTGATTCTTACAAGAGTCACAAAGTTTAAGTGATAAGTCGACTCAATGTGGACATCACTGAGCTGTAAAAGTTCAGCCTCAGAGTGATTTCAGTTGTGTTACAACTCCTGTGAAAAAAGACATCAACAGCAACATACAATATCAAAGGGGTGCAAATCTGGACTCTGAATCAGAGGAAATTTTATTGCAATCCTTTTTTCTTTGTGACTGAAAAGATGTGCTATCAGTTATTTTTGGGTGAGTTAGAATTTATTGTGCACTGTGTCTCAGTGTCTCTTTCCTTTTTTTAAAAAGTAGAAATAATCCACCGTCATTGTTACAAGACAAAAATGATTAAAGTCTCAGGATACGAAAGGAACAGTATTATTAAAAAAAGACCACAGTCCATTTTTTCAAACTGAAAGAATGTAACCAGTATCTGAGTTTGGGCGTGTTTTCAACACCACACCTTGATAGCCTTTCAAATCATTCTCAGCGGGAGCTACTTTTCCTGAGCTGAAACTCTCACATTGCATCACGGCCTATTGTGCTCTTTCTGCCCACAGCGCTGAGAACAAAGAATGTCTGTGGGGAAAAATATCCTCAATGGACCAAGAAAACCTGTGTGTAGCTCCTGTTATCCTTTAAAGCCACAAACAATGGGACTGGTGTGGACAAAAGGAGAGCACGTCTGTGTGGCTCAGATCTTCCTTTTGTCAGAGGAGTTCGACAGCATAGAATTTTACCCCTCCACTTTTCCAAAGGCCATTTTAACTCCAGCAAGAGGGTCATGCAGTTTTGACTAAAGTGTACTTGAAGAGAGAAACTACTTGAACAAGCTTTACGACGTCTCCTGAAAGTATAGCATTAATCTTTATGTTTAACATTCAGGAGAGAGCCACACAGGTAACCTCTATTTGTCATTTCCTTTTAACGTAAAAGCCTATAGATAGTAGATAACAACATTTCATATAAAAACAGTTAAACCATTAGACATTCAACCCCTTAAACACATCTTACTCACTGTTGCATCAGTTCGTACAAAGTCGTACTGTGCAGCAAAAATATTGTTCAAACCCACCGAACTTAATTTGAAATTCTGGTGGAGATCCCAAACATTTTTAAAGGTATCAAATATCTCAGGCTGTTTTTTTTTTTTTTTTTCATGTCATGTTTTAAAGTATTTGACAGAGGGAGAAATATAACTCCCTGGGTTAATTTAACCAGGTTCAGTGAAAATCTGGAACAAGATGATAAAGAAGAAGTGACTTTCCGCAGTGAGGAGTGGGAGGAATTTTCTCATTTTTAAAGAGTAAATAAAGAGGGGGTCAAAAAGCAAAGAATTAGTTCAGGACATGAACAGTAATTTGAAGAATCTGATGAACATAAGATGCAGCATATTTTGAGATAAGAGTCTCATCACTGGGAATATTTAAAACTTATTTCACCCCCACATCATTATCCCCTCACTGGCTCTGTATTATTTTGATCTTTTTGACGACAAAGGAGCAATTTAATTCAACACCTTTGGCTTTGCTAACATGAGATGGGCGTGCATCTTTATGTGTGTCAGCAGTTCATTACCCCGTACCATGAACATATCCACAGGCTCCAAACACATTGGATGTGTTAAACTGTAGGAATGCACGTTCTTTCAAGTCCTAATATGAATATTTCATTTATGAGTCAGAGAATACACAGTTTGGGGTCTTTGAAAAGAGTACACCATAAATAGCTGCCTTGCAATAATGATCATGTCATATCACAATTAACAGCTTGTACTCTTTTTTTTCTTAGATGTCAATGAATCAAACAAATTATTATCAGTTTTGAGTCATGGCCTAAATTATTTAATCCAATGAAGATGTGGGTTAATACATACCTCACTACTAGTACAGATAGCTGGCAGGTTGAAGATAACAGACACAAGAAAGAGCTACACATCTGCACAGAAACTGCTTATTGCTGAATGCACTGGAAGTCTGGATTCCTTAAAACCTTTACAGGCTCAGCCTGTAGGCTCTGCTACTTTTTATTTAAACATGAGGGCGATCTTTTTAAGGGCTAGAAATAAAACACAGTGTACATGCTCAAGGTAATGAAGGAGTATGCCACCTGGTGAAATGGTGTGACACAGTGACTTGCTTTAAATAGCTTCCAAGCTAAATGTCAGAGAGAAAATCAATACTTCTGGCTCTGCCTGAGCTGAAAATACTTGTTAGCAGGATCAATTCACTGTTGGTTTTTGGATTTGTTGACAGTAAGACAAACATGGAATATTGCCAGCCTTATCCTTTGATCCTCTATTTAAATACAACCTGAAGAAGTCAGATTCATTGGTTGTCCTGACACATTAAAAAGCAGTAATTGTTGCATTTAGGTGTTTGTTTGCCAAAGGATCAGAACCTGCTTTTAACCGAGCCAAGGCCTTTCTCATTTGAGTTGAATGCCACTCCCTCACCCGACACAAGGAAATATGATACAGACATTTACATAGCAATAAAGTCAGGCTGAACCTTGGCTGATGAATTATTGGAAGTGGGAGTGGGGCAGACTTTAATTCCAGCCCGGGCTCATAAAAGACAGTTGCCTTTTGTAGCTGACTCTGAAGACGATCCTTCAACGCACACTGATGTCACACTTCATTACACTGGATGGTAGCTGAAGAAGAAGGGAGGCAATATACTGGCAGTAAAACTCTGAAGTTTGCCTACCCTTTGGCCTGTGAATCATACTTATTGTACACAACTATAAAGCTCCCTGCATAGGAAAGCACCTTCTTTTATTAGGGCAGGTATGCTAATCACATGCCTCTCAAGTAACAAACAGAAAGCTGCTGTTCTTTACAAAAGGTTTGAATAAAGATGCTTTGTCCAATTCGATGCTGGGCTTTCCCACAGGTACGGGCTGGTGTAAGGGTAACAGGTGCAAGATTGGAAACTAACACTTTAGAGATGGAAGGACAGGTGTGGATTTCACCTCCTCAGGCCACGAACGTTCTCGGGTGTCTCAACAGTTTGGCTTCAAGAGCCAGAGTCCAACTGTTGCTTTGGTGTAGTGATCCTTGTAGCCATACGAGTGATTCATTCTGCCGAGGTTCAGTTTTTTTTTTCGCTGTTATTCTCTCTTTGCCAACTTAAAAGGATAAAAACTGACCTTTTTGTGATTGCAGGCCATCTCTTCCATCAATACCCTTTGTGGCTGACCTTGTGTGGAGCTTCACAGTGTGTGAGATACATTAGATTTGGTCAGATTGCTCTCCTGAGAGTGTTAAGAGCTAAAAGGGTTTAAATGTATTTGTTGTAATAGAGCAGTTAAGATCAGAGGATTAGTGTCTGATCTGTGAAGAGGACAGAGAGTCCCCCTGTGGCCCAACAGTCGCTGACTGTATTAAAACACAGCTGTTTGCATCAAGCCACACCCTCCTGTCCCAAGAAATTAGGCTAATGTGGAGGCACTAAAAACTGCAGTTCCTTAGCGTACACATGGCTCCATAAGCTTGAGGAGCTGCATTAACACCGTTCACTCAATGGGGGGAGCCTTTTTTTTAAATATGTAACTCATTACTTTTGTGTGGTTTCAGGCATGTCTGATTTGACTGACAGTTCGGTGTACTGCAGCTGTTAGCCAGGACGCTAAAGGCCTCAACTGAAAGACCCAACTTTTTTCAAAATGGCAGCTATAGGACACAACGAGTGACAGCATTGAGACTTTGTCCATGTATAAAACAATCCATAGTATTAATTCTGCAAAAGCCATTTCCAAGTAAAATCTCATCACATCTGTGCAGGAGGAGCATATTACATACAGCCAATATGGCTAATGCACTTACCTTCCCCCTCATGGACAAACATGAAGGTTTGCTCTGAAATTGCTCATCTTTCTTAGAACAGCAAGCTGCTCCACGTTCACATTTCAAACCATCACACACTCGAGCATAATGGAGCAACAAGCTGCGACCTCATGTGAAACCTTATCTGTGCCCAGACCTGAATGTCTCTGTGAGCTGCGCCAGAAGCTGACGACATCTTTGAAGATGCTGTGGGCTCTCTGCCCGTAAATATCACATTCTCTGGGACACGAACGTCCGTGTCGTGCAAAGCAGTTTTGAATTTTTCATGCAGGATCCTTTGGCTGAACCAGAAGCTCTGTAGAAAATCCCTGAAAAGATCTTTTTTTATCATTGTAGAAGTTCATTTCTGAAATGTTACACATCCATATTTCGAGGACAGAAAGTCAATATCTGTGGGGCCACTTTCACTCTGAATACAACAGACAAACAAAAACACTGGGTGGCCTCTGGAGTCTTTTTTTGGCAGGTAGAGGCCTGCTTTGTAGCGAGGTTAGTTAAGCAATTCCTGATCCTGATCCACATCCTATTTCTTTGTTCTTCACAAAAAAGGGAAAATGGAAAATAAACAAGTACTTATTAAGAGCCATTAGTCTACTAAATGATTAAAAGTCATTATGTCATCAAAAGACAAATGCTGTTGGCACCAGAATTACTAGCTTAATAAATCAGTTCCTGCTATCTCTGTTACTGAAGCCTTGACGCGGGGATCACATGTTGTGTCTAACAACTTGTAAAATGCAGAGATGACAGATGTCATCTTGTAGGAAAACGAGGTTTGTCAGTATTACGATCTAATAAAATTAGGCATAGAATTACAAGTAGTGCAGGTGTTGCTAGCTCTGCCAGTGTAAACCACACTTAGCAAAGTAATCTAACATTGTTTTGACTCAGAGTCAAGAAAGCTGCTGTTTTTTTTTTTCTATCAACAGTTACACAGCACTGTTGTTTGAAATGTGACAACAAGTAAACATTGTCAGTTTGAACTGTAGTTTAGTAGCCAGCTATATTTAGCGCTGCTGGCAGCCCAGTGGTCAGATGTATCTGTAGGCTAACATGTAACGTTAGCGAATCGTTATGTCCTGCTCATCAGCCAAACAGAACTAACGTAACCTCACTCTTCATTTTGTTGACAGACTCAAGTTTGATCAGATCACTGCAGAGTAACTGCTGCATGTGGGCTGGAATGAACATATCACAAACAGTTTAGCCTGTGTTTTAGCCTTTAGCCCATACCACTACTACTATACTATCACTCTCCTGTTTAGCTCTCTTCTTCTCTTCTGTCCTTTTTCTCTCTGACAATTCAGCTCCAGTGTCCACCATCACCACTAAATGAATCCCAGAAATCATTTTCAGCAGAGAAAAACACAGATCTCTCTTCTCATTACTAAACTTTGTCAGCCAGAGACTTCAACGAGCCATAAATCAATCCGGTCCTGCCCAACCTGATTGGGAAGCTAAGAAATAACATTTAGAAATAATATATTGATGCTGAAAATCTCATTTTAAGTTGTGGCGTATATCTAGAAGTACGATTTTTTCAAGATCACTTAAAAAGTCCTAACAGTCCCTTAAAAAAAAAAAAAAAAAAAAAAAAAAAAAAAAACAGGACAAGAATCAACTTATCCTGTTGTAAATCCAGCCAAGTCTGCAAACCTTTCTATCCAGACAAGACCTTTTCATTTGTAAAGTGTTGTATTTCATTACAGCACGAAAGGGTTTTGTGTTTCTGTGTCACCTGAGAACTTTTTGGGGAGGGGGGTATGGGCTTGGGTCTGACCAGTCGTGCGATTAAATACATTATGTGTGTGTGAGCAAGTGTATCCCTGTGGGTGTGTCTGTGAGCGAGCGCATGAATTGAACCGATCATGGTTATTGTTTGGCCTGAAGGAGTCAAAAATCCGCTCCTCGGTTGATTTCATCTGGCGGATTCACTGAGCAGAGAGGAGCAGAGCAGAGAACCTGAGGAGGAGGAGGTGAAGGAGGAGGCAGTGTTGTTGGTGGGGGATGGAGCATCGACATGTTGTCAGTATCGTTATCGTTCCCTGCTGTAGAACAGGTGTTTGGTTACTTCTACAGTGATCCATGGATTCACACTATTCCCTAGCTTCACTATTTTCTTCAGTTCACATTTTATAAAGAAAATAAGTCGCAGCTCTGACAAGTTTACGTTTTCTGTTTTAACTAAATCTTTAGACAGCAAGACAGCTAATGTGACCTACAGTATGTTCCCATACATGCAATAACACTTCATTACCAAAAGTAAGTGGCCATTGAATTTTGGCTCCTTGCATCTGAAGCTGGAAACCCCACTTTAACTCAATGCTTGAACAGCCTCAGAAATAGTCATAAAGCTCGCTGCAGGGCTTGCTCCTATTAGAGCATCATGCAAGCCTTACAATGATGATAACTGATCAGGTCTGATTTAAGGTTGGTGCTTCAGTTCACCCTGAAGGTGTTGGATGGGGTTGAGGTCAGGACTCTGTGCATGTGTGGCACATGTTTCACACCAAAGTGGGAAAACAACAACTTATGGGAACAGAACTCCACCAGCACCAACAGCACATTCTCACATTCAGCTCATCCCTTTTAAAGTTGAAAGCTTCAGAATAGACCATCTTAGTAACTTTAGTAACCTAGTTTTGCGAATGCAGGTCAGGAGTCAAGGTAGCACCAATACATATCCAACAGCCAGTTAGACTTTCAGAAGAAATGAGTCAAGTCATCAATAAGGAATAAGAGATGTGGTAGGTATTTGAAAGAAAGCCGACTGATGAAGAAGTCACATCAGATGACCTTTACATGTGCAAGAATCAATTACATTTTTTCAAACATAAAATTGATGTTCAGTCTAAAAAAAAAAGTATTTTTTTCCCTAAAGGTTAAAATGATTGTGGAGGTGAGCAGGGCAGGTTTTAAACACCTACATGCAAGTTTAGCTCTCACCACTGACAGCCACTAAGCTTTGTTAAGTATCAGTTATTGTTATAAAATGAAATAAAATCACCCAGGGATCTGAATGTCTCTTGTTAGAGCTGCATGATTTCTTTTCGATTCAAGTTTTATGACCTATAAAGTGCAGGAGTCATGATTTTTGTATGAAAAATAGATTGCATTGAAATCTTTGTATAAATGGGATTTCAGTACTGCCAGAGATTTCCTTTGTAGAAAGGACAAAAAAAATAGTTCAGGGTAACAGTTTTCTGACATCCCTTGAATGCTAGAATGAACAGTTTATTAATAAAGATGAAATTGTAATGTGTGACAATTTATAGTTGTGTTATTTTTAACTAAAAAATTAGATATTTGACATTGAGACCTGATATGAACCTATATAAACCGAATTTCAATGCAGAGTTCTTTGTTTGTGTTGACCATAGATTGTATAAAAAATGGCTTGGCTCAAACTGAAGTTGCAACAAAAACTGCTCCCCCTGGTGTCTGGCTGCAGTATAGGTCAAAAAGTCTGTCTCCCCAGCCATTCCAGATGGGCTGTGGTCAAACCTTGAAAAATGAATACACCTTGTAGAAATGTTTTTCACATCCGTACGCTGTGGTGATATGAAGATATTATGAGGCTTCATTGTGTTCAAGTCCTCTTTTTTTCTGAAAAGTTTCTTTTTCATCAGTTATTAGACGCTAAAAAAAATGTTTTTATATCATGTTTAACGTTGGTTGACAGCTGGTGTTCTTTTGCTTTTTTGTAGTTTTTTGGGGAATAGTAAGATACGTCAGGAAGGAGAGCCAAGAAGAGATTAGACTTTCGAAAGAAAGAAAAAAAAAATCTTTGTTTCCCGGTTCCACTCATATTTTCTCAGTCCCTCATAGTCTCTACTGCGCAGACTCTAGCTGTACAATGGTGTCACCTGTGATGGAGGTTTTTTGGCTTGTATGTGTAGTAAGTCAAAAAGCCAGCTAAATAAAAGGACTTGATTTACCAAACTGTTTGCACCATTTATTGACCTTGACTGTATTGACCTTGACTGTCTACATGTTTCTTATACTGTTGGAACACTGACATATAGTTGTCATACTTAGAAGAGCAGGCATGCAAGTAGAAATAAACATATTGAAAATTTTATGATCTCTCATACAGTTTTATGCAGTTACACAAGCTCACAAATAAACCAAGCTTAGTCACTTCAAAATGACATTCTAGTTGTATTGGTGTAGCTCTGGATAAGAGAAGTGTTTATTAAACTTTACACTGGATCTGCTCAGTCGCTGCTTCCCTGCTCAGACAGGTTGCAGCAGATAAACAACAGTCCTATATGCTGGAGCTGTGACACGTCAGGGCACATCAAGCAGGACAGGAAGTCATGCACAAAAACAACCTAAAAATGCCCTGTGACTTTCAAAATAAAATAGTCAAAACCAGATCCTGTTTGACTTGACTATAACAACAATTGGCATGATGAGCACAGACAGGTTGAGGTTTTACAGCCCAACGTGTTCGCAGTATATGCAGAGTTAAATCATCAGTTTCTAACAAGAACACCATTCAAAATTATGCAAACCCCATTTACATTTCTAAAGTTAAATAAACTAAAACTGTCCACAAAACAGCATTTTTCTTTGGTGTCCAGAATGTTTGGAGGGAAAAAAGAAAAGGGAAATACTGTTGTTTTACTTACATCAACAGTTTAAAGCTAACCATACCTGATTTAACTACTTTCTCCATCTGTTTACACAACAGCTGCTCACTTTTTCTTCTGTTTAATGCATACTCACACTTGTTTTGTGCCATTCTTACACATTCATGGCATCAACATACAGAGATCTTGCGATTCCCTCACTTGTTTCTTTCCTTTCCTCTTACCCTGCTCTCCATCTCTACCCACCTTACAGTCCATTTACCTCACATTTAAATCCTTTGCAGTCATACATTTTCCAGGTGGCAGTAGTGCTGCCATCAGGTCATCAGGCTTCACCTCCACCCTTTCCTTCCCATTTTATCTGACAACTCACAGTCATGATGGCACAAACCTCCCCGCCTCAGTACAGCCTTCTCCTCTGAGGTGCTATAGTGACCTATATCTGAGCTGGTAAACATGAGGGGGGAAAAAAGCTGCCAGGGGTCAAAGGGTAGGATTTTGAAACGCTCTAATCCCCTGAGTGTATTCTGTTGTGTATTTTACGCAGCATTACCCCTCCCTGCCTGCTTTTCCCGCTGTGGATTCAGTCACCTCTGGCAGCTTGGAAAAGTAAATAAGGTGTGTTATCTCTGCCAACATACCTTACTTCTACTTCCCGCTACTCTTTGACTGCCCCACCCTGCTATAGTGGCCAGAAATCAGAGCTCCGGTTAATAATTGCCATCACTACACAGTCATTCCTGTTGTGCTGACGTTTACACGCTGCAGTTTGAGTGCTGTGTAGATGTTTTTATTTTAAATGGTGCAGAGGGTGACAGTGCATCTCACATAATGCTGTCATTGGCAGTGTCTCTTCAGCCACGCTGTTCCAGGCTGTTAGGTCACTGGGCAATTGTCTGTCAGACAAACTTTGAGAGTTGATGGACACAAAAAGACGTGGGCTGCAGCCTGGAAAAGATAAAGGGGATGATGTGGCAAGCTGTGCTCCGGCTCAAGGGAGCCGTCACCTGGCAACCGGGAGATCACATTTCCAAGTTTGCGTGTTAGCTGTTGTTTGTGCATGTGTCCGTGTGTGGCTGTTTCATTCGAGAACAGTGTTGTATTTTTTTTCCACATCACAGCAAAGCTTCACACTCCAGCAGGTTCACTCAGGTCATACTGAGAGGATATCAAATAAAATCAGTGTCATGCAAAGCTGGCCATCTCATGCCCCGCTTACCTATGCCCCCTCACCTGTCTAAACTCAATCTGTTTCTGCAGGGCGAGTGTCTCTAGTGAGAATCACTGCCCTGAGGCTGGAGGGCCTGCAGCTGGATGACCAGGGCCTGTATGAGTGTCGAATCCTCTTACTGGATGAACCCACAGATGAGCTGCAGAATGGCACCTGGACTCTGCTGTCTGTAACCGGTAAGACTTACAGATGAGTGGATGTTGTTTGTGTGTGTTTTGGCTTCGGGCCTGTGAAGCTCAAAGCTGAAAGTAGCTTAGCTTCGTAAGGCGAAATCCATGCATCAAACGTAAACAGAGTACAGGACTGGAACGTGTTTGAACAGTAAGCAACCTTTAGACTGAAGATATGAGAGCACGTCTGCTGGGTGGGTCAGTCAAAACAGAAACACAGAAAAGGCAGAAAATAAAGTAAGCCTAGGCCGGTGCAAAATCCACAACATACTGTATGTCTTCATGAAGCCATGTGAAATTGAATGTGTTGAAGAAAAGAAAAAAAAATCCCTTTGTGGTTAAAAAAAAAAAAGTTAAAAACATGAACAGATGGATGTAGAATGCCCGCTCTATCACACTATTTTCAAAGTTATCATTTATTATGATTTATAACTAAACTTATTTTGAAAAGAGTTTTCAGACGGACCTCAGATTCAATACAAGAGAAAAGAAAATGTCTTTTTATGTAGAGAACTGCTTTTTAAATAACTTACAATTTTTTTATTCAATGTGCTTGAAAAGAAATTGTCAAGCTCTTACAATATTATTTAAACTTGACCTCTTTTTTTTTTTTAAGAATTTTACCTTTTTATACCTTTTTGTGGCTAGAGTAACCAAGTCTGCTTCTACACACATGCTGATATTTCTAGAATATTATTTTGTTAGTTAAATAAATAATACGAATAAAAAAAAAAATAGCAGGAGAGTTTTAAAAGATTCCTTCAGACACACAAAGCAAAAAGGTTTAAAAAATGTTTGCATGAGCATGCTCTGCCAAAAAAATGATAAAAACTTGTAATCACTTTTTTTTTTCAGTGAGTGGTTATTTAAGTTATTTAAATGTTAAGAGTAGGAAATTAAAACTGTTGAGCATGATGCATTTCGTCATGATGAACAGCAAAGTTTCCACTTGAACATGCAATCAAATCTAACAGCACAGATCAGATGTGAACAAACTTGTAGCCAGCCATGGATGAATTGGTGTATGTAAAGTAGTAACGTTTCCCCTGAAACAAGACAGGAATGACCGGGCCGCTGTGTGGGGAAACCGACAAAAACTGCACCTAATATGAAACTAAAGAGAAAATGTGACCTTGTGTTTTCTAAAAAGTATCCTCAGAAGTCAGACTCCCTACAGATATCCACTAATTCTTTCAAAAACTAGAAAAGCAAATAAACTGAACCTAAAACAAAAAGAAATTGTAGTCATTGATCAAAGAAAGCCAAGTCATTGTGTTGACCTTCTGTGAGCAAAAACACAACTGAACAAGAGAGACTTATGAGGCAGATTTGGATCTCTTTTCAAACAAAACACTTTTGTAAAATTTAGCATTCCCCACTTTTCTTTAGCTATTCAAAGATTTAAAAGCTCTCCACCTTATGAGGTGCTTTTGAAAACATCTGTTTTTAGTGATCTGAAACGCTGTTTGAGTATGGAGGTAAGGCCAGAATGAGGGAAAAAAAAAGCCTCATGCCTCTGGGTGGACGTTTCCCACGGTAACAGTCACTAACTTCTCAGGGCCGTTGTTGCTCAGAGATGCGCTGTCAGCCAAAGTGCCATAGCCCACGAAGTGATTTAAGACATCTGTTTGCTTACAACATTTAACATTTGGGAGGACAAACATCTATATTTCATCGAGAAAGGGGCGGCTGAGTAGACAAAAATGTAACTGGTGGATCACGATATACCAAGTGTGATATCACTGGCACACAATGTCCCTTTGTCTGTACTTTACAATCAGGTTCTGTTAATCTGTGCTAAAGCTTTGGGATAAAAATAAAGTAAACAAATAGAAATGTGGCATTGATCCATATCAGGACTTTGATTTTCTAGATTTCCTTTTGTCTGTCTGACTTTTTTGCAGACTTTGGTGGCAAAAGTTGACCTTATCATGTCTCTATTATCCAGATGTCAATTCTTTATTGGTCATGCTGTCTTGCATGCATGGTATTGATTAAAGAAAACACTTGGCAGTTTTACCTTTTACATGTAGGTCCCTGTGGAGGAGATCTCCTCATTGATCTTATTTCAGTTTGCCTCCTTTTTAAAAATAATGGGACACACATTTTCAACATCCTGAGTCATCCCTTCTCCACATGCGTTCTGAAAACTGATCAAAGATAGATTTAAATCGGTAGAATAAAAATATCATTTGACTTCTTTTAACCTAAAGACCTTTGCACATCACAGATTATTTTATCTCCAACAGTGACTATTTTGTCTAGTTTGTTGACTGGTGCTTTAAATATATATATTTTTTCAGTTTAACATTTGAAAAAGTTACAGAACAAAAGAGAGAACTCTGTCCTTAACCTCCTTTTATGGACTTTTACAGATCATATAATTTAAATAGCTCTTGACTTCTTGACGCTGGTTTTGTAAGACTCATCCTTGACTTCAGATATCATCATTATTATTGATATATCTAAATAATATATCCAAATCTGAAGTATGCATCATTATTTTTGTGCTTTGAAGTGTTTCTGTAGCTGGGAGAACCTTTGCTATGACTCCACTCAAACATAAAGAATAGAAGATCAAAGCAAGGTGAGACAGTTTCACCGAGATGGTCTGTGCGAACGTCAGGTTAGAGCGGAGAATTATAATAGATTATGTCTGTGTGCTCAAAGCTTTAGCTATAACCTCGCTGACATGCCCTGCAGGTTTTTAATCATTCAGACCTTATTGTTTTCACTCTGACTTAACATTTGAGATTGACACGGGCTGGAAATGTAACAAAGAAAATGTAAAAGGTGATGAAAGCCTGAAGTTTCCCACATTTTTTCCCTGTGTTTATACAGCAACATGCCAAAGATTTTCTCAGCAAGTAATTGCATGAGTTTCTGTAATTGAAGCTCATACTTTCATCAGATAGCTTTATGGTAGTGGATAATAAAACAAGTGTTTCCACCATTGATTCAGGTGAAAAAAAGGAGAAATTCTTTCTCTTTCAAAGCAATAGTGCAGCTGAATTCATATACAATGTGATCATTTGTCAGAGATTCAGGTGCTTTATCCATACTTTATGAGTGTTTCCAGGTGATAAAAGAAGTTTCTATGAGTCCTCTAATGAGATCTGAAGTCTAAAGTGGCAGGAAACGTTCCCGTTAGCAGATCTAAAAGGCAGCGTCACCAGCACTTTCACTCCGGTGCCTGAAATAATAATGTTACCTGATGTCAGTAAACGGCACTCAGGCTGCGGCTGTTTAACAAACAAGGCCCAGTTACTGCCATGCTGTGTGTGACACATGAAAAAGGATGAGGGGACAAAAGATTTATTGTCCGCTTGCCTAGCCTTTCTCTTTGTAGTTTCTCTTTCATGCGTCTGCTTAAAACAAACCATGATAACCCTATGAGTTTGTCTTTTGCTTCAGAAATAAAGTTTCATTCATTTTAATGAGGATGTGAATCAAAGTTAAGAACGACTAATTATGTTAACACAGCTTCACAATAATACCCTGGTTTTTAAATGTTGGCTTCCTTGATTTTAACCTTAATATGATGTCCCATAGCTCCACCTTCCTTCACGGAAGCTCCGCCTCCTGTGGTTGAGGCCCTGGTTGGCAGTCGGCTTTCTCTTGCCTGTGCCGCTAAAGGCAATCCTGTGCCAAACATCACCTGGGTGAAAGACGGCAGCAAGATTCAGAGAAACAAGTATGAGGTATATTCACATGGTTCATCGATCTATTTGCACTGATACTGACATCCCCTGAATATATGTTGAAAATGATACTATCCCTCTATTACTGCTCAGTACTCTCTCTCTCTCTCTCTCTCTCTCTGTCTCTCTCAATTCAAAAATAAGCTTTATTAGCATGAAGTTTTCTTTAAAAAAAAACATGTTGCCGAAGCCAACGCACAATCAAAATCACCAAGAAAACAAAAACAAACAATAAACAACAATAAAAATATTCAAAAACAAAACAAAACCAATAAAAACAACAATAACAAACAATGATCTACATTTTCATTGGATATAGATGTTTTTTTTCTCAATTACACCTCTTTAATCATCTTAAGCAGAAGCCTCTCTCCTTCTGTGACATGCTGTCCTCTCTTTCTCGCTCTCGCTCGCTCTCTCTCTCTCCTGTCTAGTTTCCTCTGTTTTGTGTTTTGTTGGGAAACATTTTACCTCACTAGTACAAAACACAAGTGAAGCACTCTATTCCAATCCAATGTCAATGTCAAATCTTGGAGGAAAGTTCAATTTTTTTTACAAATTTTCCTCAGAGCTTTTCAGGTAAAAATCCCAATACTGAAGAAAAACAGCCCCTGTGACTCATTTATCTTATCATTGGGTACGTCAGTCCTCTTCATTGGATTAACAACTTCTTGGAGCTCATTTCTGAGTAAATTCAGAGAGTGCTGCAGGTTTACTAAGTTTAAGTAGCGCTTTCAGCTCGTCATAATCTGATGTTATACATCTAATCCCATTGTGAAAGTTACACTTTTAATTGTACAGCGGTTATGTTTGGCCATGGAGCTGTCTGTATGGTGTGGTCAGAAATGTATCAAAAATAACAAACAACCTCTAAACACATTTTTCTGTTGAGGAACACAAGTTGATTACTAGTTTGTCAATCAAAAAAGTTAATATATCCTTTACTTTTTTTCTGTTTTTTGTAAAAGCAAAAAGCATTTTTGTTTAAAAATCATTCAAATTATATGAAAGTTATGGAGAGTAGAAAGGTGAGCTTATGGAGTTAAAGGTGAAATAATGAAAAATTTGGGTGCACCTAAAAAACACAAAAACAACCAAATGTGTCAAACGTATGCTATTAAAGTAAAAGAAATAAAAAAATTGTGTTATATTTGTACAGGCCTGGATGGCATTGACATCCATTGAGCCATGTGGTCTTTTATTTTGAATATTTCTGGTTATGTTATGTAAACAAAACAATGTGTTTCCAAACAATTCAGTCAGTCAGAGCGAGAGAGAGAGAGTAATATGTTGCATTTAATAAATGTTACTGATTTGCTTGTAACGCTCGGTTCAAACAGAAAAATCAGTTCAAAAGAAAACGATCAATCGTCAGAAAGAAAACTCTGGTATACCATGCAAAATACAGCAAAAACTGGAACTCTCTCATCGGGTCCAGAGAGGAAGCGAAACAGACGAGGAACGTGGATCCATTGTTCTCCTCTGCGCGTCCATCAACAGGTTACCGGCAGCTCCGAGTAAAAGCAGCAGTCCCACACGAAAACCTTGGCATGTTTTCTTTTGCTCGTTAATGTTTTTTTTAATCTATTTAACTTTACTTTTGCAACCATACAATAGTCCACCATCACATGCTGTTATTGAAGCCATTAACAGGGTGGGGGTGCGGGATATTAATCAACCCTTTATATTGTAACGACTGTGACAGAGTCGGGCAGTTTGAGCATTAAAACCTTAAGGAACAAGTCAACTACTCTCTCCTGCCTCACTGTGATTTAGCAATTATGTCAAGCACAGTGGAGGGAGGCTGCACACTGTGCTCCAGTGTGCCAGAATATTTCATAATAAAAAAAAAAAAAAGAGAAGTGATATTATTGTGCAAAACGCAAAACATTTCTGAGGTTTATTAGGTTTTGTTCACTTCAACTGATTTTTTAAGAATGAAGTCAGTTACACCAACTCTCCCTTTAAGAATGGAACATTTGCATAACAATCAACATGTTTGTTTTTTTCAGTTACAATAGCTGAACTTGGATCTGCTGTTTAAATTGACCTGAACCTTGTAACATTAATGTTAAAACGTGCAGAGAGAGGTTGAGGTATAAAGTAAGTTCTCAGCCTATAATCACCAACATCTGGCATCTCCTGCCTCACATAGGAAATAAGTAAACAAACAGTAACTGCATTTGATGTTGTGTTTTAAAATATAATGTTTACTTATACTCAGTTTAATTGTCCACAGGGCACATCCATGAGTAATAGTAGTTCAGTTTAGATCCATTCACCCGACACGCCTGTCTACCTTCCTTCCTCCCTTCCCATCAATCACATGTTCACTACCTGTATGTCAGTCTGTTTATTGTATGTACAGCATCTCTATATGTACCAAAGCAAGCATCAATCTCTGTGTTTATCTGTCACATCATATTTGCCAGGCCGGAGCGTTATCTCTGCAAGCAGTGAGCATGCAGTCAGCAGGACAGTATTCCTGCCACGCCTCCAACTCTGAGGGAAACGTGACTCGCGTGACGAGAGTGAAGATCAAAGGTCAGTGGTTGCTTGACATCCTGTCTGTCTGCTTGCTGCCTGTCTGTCTGATGTCTGTCTGCCTGCCAGCCTGCCAGTTTCTTCACTCCCTGTGATGTTTGTCTGACTGGCTGGGAGCCACCACAATTTACATCGCTGTTTCCCTCTCTTGCATCATATGACAGAGTGGCAACAGAATCTCAAACTGAATTTAACTCCTATTTGGTCCCTGTGAAGGTATTATTGATATCATGGTATTTGACAGGATTTCATCCCGGGTCTGGGGCATTGCTTTATTGTGATAAAACCTTGTGTTTAGCTCCATTTCAAGGCGTCATTTCAGAGAAATGACAGTTCTCTGAAATTGTAAGGCTGCTGTGACTGAGTGAAATGGTTTAATGTCTCTATTTGGTTCTCAAATTTACACGTTATCATATTTTTAATGACAGTTTGTGACGGAGGGAAAATGTGAATGAATGCCTTTGAGGTTAGTTGAAATATTTTCAGCTCACCTCTCTCAGATAAACATTCAATATCAGATGACAGATCTCAAAGTTAAAAGTCAATGCAAGACCTAGTATCTGTAGAATATGCTCAGCTGTGTATCACTGGATTACACCAACACATCTCTGCATAATACTTTGTGGAATTAATTTCTGACTTTTTTTTCCGACACTCCTACTCCAACTCCTACTGCTGCTGTTCTCCAGAGAATCAGGACTCATTCTGAATGTCGAGCAGGGGGAAATATTTTGTTTTCTCATTATGTCTGGATGAGGTTTCTCTAAATTGTAGAACATTTGTAGTGGTCACATTCTGAATAAACATCCTCATGAGCCAAATACTGTTGAGTCGTAGTCACATTATCTGCGCTTTGGCTGTGTTCCCCTGCAGCGTTGCCACATGGATGGATTACAGTAGACTAATGGCTGTCGATGTTAAAGCCTTAAGTAACCTCTAAACTGTCACCCATGCATATATTTGGTAAGCATTAAAGGTTACAGACCAATCACGAATGACTGCTGGAGGGATCATCTGCTTATTTATACATGAGCAATGTGCCAAATAAAGCCCTCATTATTAGCTCTTTGCAGTCAGCACATGTGATGGAGGTGGGCATGGTACAGGGATGAGATAAATGTGACAGTGTAGCAGAGCACTGCAGGATCTGGGCGTGATTGGTTTCCAAGGAAATTAGCCTGCTATATTTGACAGTGCTGTGTCTCAGGAATATCGACAGCTTTACTCAGTTGCTTAAATGAAACTCGTGCAGGTCTTGGATTCTTGTTACTTTGCTCAGTGAAGCATTGAATCCTTATTAAGTTGTGTTTCTCACGGGCAACCTTTCCAACACAGATGTTTCCTATTTCCTATCATCAAGTATAATATGAAAGGCACAGGGTCTTACTAGAAATAAATCCTCAGCATATCTTTCTTTAAATACCACAATGTTTATCCTCAATCTGAAGTGGAACCTTAACAGCTAAAGGGCAAACTGATATTTTCGCAGGATCCAAGGGGACGTATTTTGGGCCAGCTAGAGCCTGCTGTATTTTTAGAAATAAATTTATTATAATGTGAAGAGGATAGCTGTGTCATGTATAGGGTGACCAGGTGCCCCGCTTTGTGCTGGACTGCACAGCATTATAACCACTTTTCACACCTCCTGCAAATTCAGCTGATGTCCCGCATTTGATTGGCTCTGGGTCTCCAAAGTTTGAGGCAGTCGCCTTTTCAAAACATGACTTTCATCCAATAGCTGATAGAGGGCAACAGCATGTCTGCTGTCAGTCAGTCAGTGAACATACACGTGGGGTCAGGAGTTCATCAACCTGTCACCTGCTGTGTCTTCTCCACCTCTGCCCACTGACACAAAAGAAATAAAGGCAAAACCCTGAACTACCAGAATGCAGATTTTAGAGGAAAAATGTGTAAATACCTCAAGAAAATAGAGATGCAGCTTTAATAAAGAATAAGAGCGTGTTAATATACGGGTGGAGGGTGATTCACAGCAAGTGTTTTGCAAACTTTGTCAGAGTCATTTCTCCATTGTGCATAGAGGCAAGTATGATGTAAAGTGACACGCCATGTGAAACACACAAGAAACTACTCAGTCTGAAAAATAAATAAATAAAAAAAAACTGCCTGGAAACACATTGATTGCACAGGGATTATTTGACATTTGAAAGATGAGAACATGCAATTAATATTAAAAAAAGCTGATACTCTAAATGTATACAATCACAATATTTCACAAGCTCTGTGAAACTTCAGGATATTGTGTTGAATTTTTACAAGTAGATTATTTTGTTTGTTTGTTTTTACGAGTATCATATTCCTGTGACAAATGCATTATTTCCCCCACAATTGGAAAAAATCCATTGAAGAAAAACAGTTGTTGAAACCTAAAGAAAAAAAAAAGAAAAATGTCCAGTTCACAAATACATTGTACCTTGTAGTGCTGTATCCAGTAAAAAAATTGTCTTGAAAAAAGAAAAGTAGAGTTGAAAAGAAGATCAGAATCAGAAATGCTAATTAATCCCAGAGGGATTCCGATCTCCATTCATTTTCTAAAAGTCAGCACTACAGTGTGATTACGACCAAAGGTGTTGCTGCAACCCACTTTAAACTGATAGTCCTCACAGCCCCTCTGAGTGTTTTTATGGGGTTACTGGTGTCTAATGATCCTCAATGACTTTGACTTTTCTGTCAGTTCTAGATTGGCTGCTGTTTCTGTGTAATACGTTTCAGCATTCATGAAATTGCGGTTCTACATGACGGCTGGGCGTGACTGATCACAACTGTGGACACCTTTAATTTCATCCACATGTCCATAGCAAGGAGCAGCATCTGATAGAGAAAAATCAAGCCTATGCAGAGGTGTTAAAAGTTTCTGTTCATCAAGAATCCTCTAGAGGCAAGACCGGTCACATACACATTCAGCCAAAAAACAGACTGAAACTCTAATTTCGCTATCAGCACACACTGTACGGAGGGTGAATTTTTTCTAACACAGCAGTTTGGAAGATATTAGGATTATGAGTTTGTCCAATCAGAGGCTCAGGTCAGCTCATGTGACTAATGGGCGCCCTATAGCTGTTTGAAAAGAAGCTTAAAGCCTGCGTCTTTTTCGAGACAGCTCTGTCCAATGATGGGCTTCATTTGACTGCATCGGGAACAGATGGATGACGTTTTTTTTTTAACATATATTGATATCAATAAATACTGGTTATCGACCGTAACAGAAATATTATCGGATATCAGTATCGGCCAAAATTGCCAAATTGGTGCATCCCTATTTGAAATGCCTCTGTTCACATGTTATATTTTTCTATTTGTGTTTCATAATTATAGTGGACTTTCATTCAAGTTTTTTCCTTTTGTTCACCTTATTTTTAACGTATGAAACTTCTGTAACCCAGCCTCACACACCTGATCCTTCAAAGCTTATACTGGTTTTAATGGTTCTTCTGGTTAAAAGCAACTTAAATATCCATGAGTGTGAGTTACCACCTCCAGGCCAAGAATACAGGTCAACCACATCATACAATTCAATAGAGCTCCATTTAGGAAGCGAAGGAATCACTGCAGACCTGTGATGAACTCAAATTGAAGATGTCAACTGTTGTCATCATCAGTCATGCCTTACAGAGAACACGCCTGCAGGACATGTATGAAACAGATACAGCACTCAGACTGGAACTCCTGAAAAGGTCAAATGCTGTCACATTAATTGGGGGATCACTGGATGTCACTGACGAATCAAAATGTTCTCAGGATAACCACACATCTCATTGACATGAATTGGACACTTTGTGTTTGCACATCTGCATAATTATGCTAGAATGAATATACAAAGTTATTCTCCAAACCATACAGTATATGTCACAGGATAAACTCCATGAAGTTGTCTTCAATTGTAGCATCTATTTGAATAACAAATCAGTGATCATAAATTACACGTCATTGCCCAAATCAAGACACTAGTTGGAAAGGCTTTACATTATTAATGGTATTAAGAATTGTTGGGAATTATATTAATAATCATCAAACTTTTTAACTCTGTACTCTTCTTATTTTACACTTCATGCTCTCAGTGTTTGGTTAGGAAGTCTTCCATTTCATAACATGTATTTCAAAAATGTAGTCAAAGCAAGTTAAACTATATTTTGATCTTTTAAGTTGCATTTTTTATTTCTCTGGCTTCAATGCCTTAACTAAGAGAGGATAGTAAAGTAGAATGAGCAGAAATAGCGAGAGAGGGTTGGGAGTGATAAGCAAGAAAGGGGCTGGATTCAAACTGAGACCGCTCCATTGAGAGCTAAAGCCTTTGTACATGGAATGTGTCTTGAGCCACCAGGCCAAACCTGTGTTTCAGATTGTAGTTTTTAATGTCAGATGAAACTATTGTTACACCATGCATGAAAATCACACCAAAACAGCTGTAATGAGGTTAATTTAAGGGTTTTGTGTACAGGGTTAAAGATCTCTGGGCTCACATGGAAGCAAATTTTCATTCTTGCTCAACCAGAAATTCCACATTTTGATGGAAGAAATGTAATTATGTACTTTTAGAAGGAGGGCTAACTTTACTTTGTTAGAATTTATAAAGAATTATTTTCCATGATCCTTACTCTTCCAGTGATCATGGCTGACAGTAAGACATACCAGGCAGCTTCCTTGTAGGTTGATGTTATTTTTACCTTCATAATGTCAGAAAATGAGAAAGAAACCACGTGTGTGTTCCGCCACTGCTTCACTCATGGTCATGCAAAAACATGTGGAGACAAAAGAAATGTGTTGCCGCCTCAAGTCGATCAATAGAAATAGCAGGTATGAGTCAGAGACGTAAAGGTACATTGTGATTAGGACGAGAATGAAGCAGAAGTTATTACAAGTGAGTTTCAAGATAATCATATAACCTCTTGATATTTGAAGAGTTCACAACTTATCTGAAAGCTACAGTTCAGGATTAATGACTTCAGCTTTCATTATAAGGATGGCTGACAGGTGTGTCCTGAGAAACCTGTGACAAGGTTGTTGAAACTGCTTTTTGGGTTTTCTTTCTTTCTTGCTGCGTCAAGATCATATTGAGAAATAAAACATTTTTTTTAGCATCTGCTGCTTTATTAACACAGTTCATGCCACTGCACTGGCTCACATGGATTCATTTTGAAACTCCACAGCACACAAGACCTACAGTTACTGCTATTCTTTCAGCACCAGGGCTGTTATTTGATGTAGTTGATGTGCTGGATGAACTGAAGTCTGCTGCAGTCCAGATTTCTACTTTCTGCCCTCATCACAACAAACAGAAACAAGTTATGAGTTACAAACAGCACAAGTAGCATGCTCAGTCTGGAGGTTAAGATGTTTGTGTGTGTGTGTGTGTGTGTGTCTGACTCCTATGTTGTGTATACTATTTCAGTTCAAGTATACAGGCAAAGAAATACAGAAAGGACTGCCACTTGGTACAAAGGAACTCTCATTTCTTTCAGCCTGTGCAGAACCCTGTATGGATGCATCAGCCACCAAAGAAACTACAGATTGACATCAGCAATGTTGAAAAAACTTGAAATTGTAGAGCTTTCTGAAGACAGTGGTGCACTCTAAAATGAATGGTAATTGGACCTTTCTGTACTCACAGTATAAAGTGCTTTTTTTGTTTTCCTGACCACTTAAATCCCACTTACACTGCTAGTCACATTCACACACTGATTTCAGAGCCTGCTATAGAAGGTAAACACTGTATAAGCTAATCTTAAGCACAATCGCACAATGCTGATGAAGCGAGGGGGTTTGTATGGAGTCAGATCAGTGCCAAAAGAAGGGTACACAAATATATTTCTGACTCACACACAAATATTAATCATTCTACACAAATGTAAAAAAAATCCATCTGAATGCCGTACAAAAACAACAAAGTACTGCAGCACACGTCAAAAACGGGTTTCCCCGTGATATCCATGCTGTTGTTAGTACTTCTGTATGCACAGTTGAACGCTAAAGCGATCGCAATAAAACACACTCTCACATCTACGCTACTGTGATTGGCTGAACTGGGGAAAGACATCTGATTGGCTACAGACATTTCCCTGTTGAAAAAAAATGCATTTGTGAATCTAAGCGCGTCAGGGGAGCCTCAGAAATCCACACACAAATGCAGCGAGGTTCACAAATGAAAAGCAGCTTGTAAATGCGCTGTGTATTTGTGAATTTCTATTAAATGTATATAAAACAATAAACATTTGTGTGTGAATCAGAAATACATTCATGAATTTTGTTTTTTTATTTGTATTTTTTTTTTTACATTTGTGTAGAACGATATATATTTGTGTGTGAATCCTTCTGTGTGCATTTCTGAATTTTGAGACTGATCTGACTCCATAGGTTTGGGGTTCAGTGTCTTGCTCACTGCGAGACAACAAACTCAATCACTTAGCCACAGCTGCCCATGAATCTTAGGAGACAACGCTGACAACAGCTTTTGGAGTGGATAACAGATACTGTAACTTTCTTCTCCCCAGGTCCACCTGTCATTATCATCCCTCCCAAAAGCACCTTTCTCAACATGTCCCAGAATGCTTTTCTCCGGTGCCAGGCGGTGGCAGACCCACCCAACATGACCTACGTGTGGCTGAAAGGGGGTGAAAACGTCTATCACATCGAGTAAGTGCAAATATGACCTTTATTTCTTGTAGGGTGCAGGAGGTGTGAAACATTTCTGAGAGATTTTGTGATTCCAAATATTTTAGGACTAAAATAGGCGCTGGAACATCTCATCAAATCCTACTTTGGTCCTTTTTTGCAGAAAAATTAATTACAAATCGTTTCACATAAAAAGAAGAAAAAAGTTACTAAAAGGTGTGCACCGGACTGGAGGGGATGTAAAAAAAGCAGGCAAACAAAAGAATAATAATAATTTTAAAAAATATTTAAAAGAAAAACATACAAACAACCCCCTTCCCTCCAACAATAAGGTTATAGGACAATATAGTTTTACATTTCACTGCACATGTGTGTGAGCATGTGACAAATAAAAATCCTGATCTGAATGTACCCCTGAACCCTCAGACAGGGTCTTCTGCCTTTCTATCAGCAGAAGCTGCAATCTTATTCCCCAAGGGTTTAAGTTCAGCCCAAGGAGCTGTAGTACATGGAGGCCAGCCCCTGGGCACAGGACAAATTCAACCAGAACATTCCTTAAGAGCCAGTCTGACATGTACTCAGGTGTCCCCTGTTGTTTGGATCCTGCAGGTGCATGAGGATGCAGATGATGTGATACACATTCTTGTTCTTGTTTTTAGACTTTTCCTCTGAATGACAGACAACAAACACTAAAATCTAGGTCATAGTTCAAGAAATAACCAAAAAAAAAGGCTATAATTTAGAGGAAAGAAAGTGTGCAAATTCTGTGGAAGGGGGTGTGTATTCAACATGGTGCAAACAGTTCTTTTCTAGCTCTACTTGAAAGAGCACTGAGCATACATTTACATCACTAAAGTGAGAGTATCTGTTACAAGGAAAGAGTCAGAAGCATACGTCATTTCAGAGGGATTCTGCTAAATTAGTGCTTGTATTAGGTGCAGTAATGGAAATTAATGAACAGAAGCCTCATTTGTTTGTATCATTTTTATTGCTCTCTTACTAATCACCTGCCTGTGTTTAGTAATTTCTTCTTATTAATCAAAACCACAACACAAGAATGATTAATACTGAATAGCAAGAACAACACCAGGGAAAAACCAGGTCAAATACATCTTATGAGGATAAGGATATGTTTAATGATACTCTCAACTTATTTGGAGCACCAGGCATTAGATTTCCAGTTACAAGTAGGGAAAAGACGACAAAAGAAGGCACAACTGCACAGAAACTATCAACGGAAGTCAAAACACACAACGAGCTGAGACAAAAGGATGAAAACCACAAATAGCAACACAGTATGGGCTCTGACAGTGTTAAGCATGACAGTGTGTTAGGTCGACTTAAAGAAATAAAAAAAATGAATTTTGAGTTTGTAAAATCAGAATTTATAGATTTATGAATTTGTAAAACTATTAAGACTTGATAAACGTGTAATACATTTCAAAGTTGTTGTACCCCATAGCCCATATGAATAGCCCGGAGATGTAACCATCTGTATTCCTGCATCTGCCCACTGTGGTGAACTTCTTGTCGGATAAATGCAGTCTATCTTCTAGAACAATGTGCTGCTTTCTCCTAAACATCACCGGCAGAATAGAATAGAGTGTACTTTAATAATCCCTGAAGGGAAACAAAGTGTACAGTGCAAAATGTTCATCAGTAGACAACAGCTTGGTCATAACTCTCCTGTCAGCCTCCACCTCCACAGGGTCCAGCTGGCCCTCTTCACCAGTCTGTTCTTTCTTTCACAGCAGGTGAAATCCTTCAATGTGACTTCCGTGTCGGGTGTTAACTCTGTTAGCCATGTCCGTGAATAGCATGATGCAACTCTGCCGATATTCCCTCTGGTGCTGTGTTAGCCATTAGCTCATCCATCTCACTGAGATGAGAGAAAGGACAGGACGATGTCATCTTTTCTTAGCTAGCACTGCACCAGCACGTCATCTTTGCCTCCTTCTTCTTAGCTCGCAGGGAACATCGAGCCTAGCATCGCTTAGCATTGACATGCTACAGATTTACAAGGATTTCACTATTTTTAAGTGTTATATTACAGTTAAATATTGTAATCAAAGGCCCCTTTGATATCACAAATAATACCTGTAAAAACTACTGTGACACTGGACTTTGCAGCATTTAACAACTGTTTCATAATAAAATACTGAAATCAAAATCCTCTGTAATATTGCTGGGTGTTACTGTAAATATAGGGACTATTCAGTAAATCCAAATCACTGTGAGTGAGAAAGGAATGCAGTGGATTAAAGAACCTGCTGGAAATTGAGATGATACGTGTGGATACCTATAGGATATCTGTTCTTCACATGGTATGGCTTGGCTGGCTGTCTATACTTCATGTGTAACGGATTGGCTGGCTGTGCTTTGCATGGTTTGACTGTCTGGCTGTGCTCCACATCAATCCACATCCTCTTAGCCCATCAATACATATCTTTTTTTTTTTTTAGATCTATAAAACTTAAACAACATTGTACAAATGATAAGGCACATGGTCCATACAATGGAGCTCTGACAGAAAGCCCATGCTATGTAGAGCTATCACAACAAACATTGCTTTGCTAGAACCATATTCTTGAAATGTAAAGAAGCAAAAATATGACTCAAACCAATTTTGTTAGTCTATTTGTGTCTAGGTAGAGAAAGCCTAAAAAAAAAAGCCTGTTTTATGAGTGAAAAACCATTTGAACATGTTCCATAGATCTTAAAGATAAGTGCCATGACTACATAAAAAGCAACATCAGAGAGGGGTGAAAGGAAATACATATATATATATATATATATATATATATATATATATATATATATATATATATATATATATATATATATATATATATATATATATATATATGGAGTAAATCCCTTTATTCAATAAAGGCCTCTTAGATGACATCACACATATGTACTGCTGCTCGTTGCCAGAACAGTCTGACATTTTATTCACAAAAACTTAAATCTACCTAGTCTTACTTTTGGTCTATGGAAGCCAGCCTCAGGATTCAGGAGGAATTCAGCTGTGACATTAAAAGGATCTCTGACATGCACTCTTGTGCCAGTCCACTGAATTCTGAGATTTCATCTGAAGCCATCAGAGGTTTAGGAATAATAGAAAAGAGATGCTTTAATAGTTTGCTTCATGCCCTTGTCATGTGCTTTAACCAGTGATTTTGCAGTAAAAACAAATGCATCAGTTTTTATATTCAGTAGTACTCAGAGGTGAACTGGAAAAAGAGCAAATTTAGTTTAATAAACTCCCAACATGTACACTGTTTTTTCTTCATGCATGTGTTTGTCCACTGCCACTTAAGCTGGAACAGTGACATGTAGCTAGCAGCTTTAAGAACTAGACAGTGTTACATTCATGATGCCAAAGATAGCTGATTAGGGGATTTGAGTGTATGAGGACCACTTCCCTAATTTCGGTATTTTTGTTTTGCATCCCAGAGTAAATATGTTCAGTGGCAGGAGAAAATGAATAACTACATAAAAAAAATGCACATCACTTTGTGAACTGCAGGATACTGCTGTTTCCAAGGCAACAAGAAGACCAAATATACCAGTTGCCAAGGTATAGCTATGAGGAACACATCATTTTGAATGAGCAATATGGATAAAAACATGGCTTTTGCTATTCTATAATTACCACATGACTGCATTTGTGTTATTATTAAACCCTTGATACAACTGTGTTGTGGCAGTCTCTTTTACTCTCTCTATCTCTCTCTCTCTCTCTCTCTCTCTCTCTCTCTCTCTCTCTCTCTCTCTCTCTTTTAAAGTAAACAAATTATGTGAATTTTTGTCCTGATCAGCAGACCAGACAGCTCAAATTAAGGTACATCCCGAAATTTATGCAAAATTTTATGTGACAGATAAAAAGTACCAAATATTGCCTTAAAGCAGTTCTGCTATTACTGTTCAACTTCATCCAAAGTACAGCTGCAGATTTCAATGTGAGCGACTGTGGGTCAGTGGTAGAGTTGTCATCTCTCAATCGGAAGGTTGAGGGTTTGATTCCCAGCTCCTGCAGTCACGTGTCGAAGTGTCCTTGAGCAAGACACTGAACCCCAAATTGCTTGTGTGAATGGGTATGAATGGTTTAGATCAAACTGATGGTTCTTATCATAGAACGTGCTACCATCAGTGTGTGGATGTGGTGTGGATGGGTGAACAAGACTAGCAGTGTAAAGCGCTTTGAGTGGTCAGAAAAGACTAGAAAGGCGCTATATAAGTACTGGTCCATTTACCATTTTTACCATAACCAGCTTCTCTTTTAAAATATCAAATGCAATAATTTAGCACCATTCTGGAATAAAAGTGATGTGGAGGTTTGGTTCATAACTTGAGAGTGATTACGGGTGCATTTAGGTGAGTTTTAAGCTCAGTGTTTAAGGTGCTTTGTGAAGTTTGACAATCTCTATTCCCAAAGAGTAGAAATAGGTATAAAATGTGAATGAAAACACATTTTGATAGATGGCAAAATACTAAAACCATGTATTGAATTGGAATTATTGCACAAAGGACATTAAATGTGCTCATTTTATCTTAGAGAGATGACAAAACACTAAAAGTTGTGCAACAGAAAAATAAATAAACTAAAGAGCAAGACTCAGAGGAACATTCATCAAGACTAGGTTAATTTGAAATAGTTTAGTGATTACTGAATATAAAATGGACAGTCCAGAGAGGTCTATTAATAAGAAGAGGTTCACAAATATGTACGGGGAAGCATAAGCACTTGGGTGGTAATGCATCAAAAGAAAAAAAAAAAAAAAGAGAAACATGACTGTGTTGTAAAAATAACTGCATGGGCTCAGAATCAAATGCCTGGAAGCACGTTGTTTTCACTGTATATACGTCAGATAGACATCAGTATGTACAACTCTGAAAATGTTGTTTTGTACTTTCTCAGTGTTTAAGGTGACTGAAGGGAAAGGATAGTAACTTCACAGACATGTTTGTCAGCACTTTTTTGAGTTCCCAATGCTTCAAATAGATTAAAAAACAACACTAATTTTATGTAAATTAAGAACCAATAATATCCATGCACCAGTCTTATCCAAACTATGACCACAAGTTAAATAAATGAGAACACAAAGCTCAGGGATGTTGCTTTAAAAAGCTAAAACGAAGCCTGAAACTGTCAAGCACTGGTAGAGCTTTCCTACAAAGAGCTTTCACATAGCAGAGTTTGGTGTCAGGGAGAAGATCAGAAAAAGTAGAGAATGGTTCATGATTTTAGCTCATCACCCTGCAGATCATTGAACACTCTTTAAAACCAGTGGCAGGCAAAGGGTCAGTTGAGCAGGTGGAGGGCTTATTTGCATATTTCACTCTGTCACACATATCATTATTCATTAGAATTACACTCAGGTTAATACTCAACCTGATTTTGATGATAGGAAAAGTTTCAGAGAGGCTTTTTAGAGTTGATTTTTAATGCAGTTAACAGCTGAGTGGACCACATAAGGATTAATCCCATTATCTGCCCCTCATTTCAGTGGAATAAGCTCCTTTGTAACCATGTGTTAAAAATAGATGGAAGCTCTTTTGAAAAACATAGAAACATGGGGTTCTTGGTTTTACTTTGAAGGGCTTTGTTACAGTCATGAAATATTTATTGAAAAGATTAATAATCAAAGACATGAGAGGATTGTGAAATTTATATATTACTGCAGACTCAAAGGTCAACCATAGAGATTTTTTCAACGTAGCTGTTACTGCCAGTTTGTTTTGAGCTAAGTTTTGTCATTTACACCACATGCTGTTCTCGTTGAAATGTTTGATGATTTTGATGATAAATTAGTGGTTAGGGTTTGGTGGTTCTGGTCAACTTGAAAGCAATTAGCCTAAGTGTTTAAGTCCTACTTTCTGCTGGGAGCAAGTTAATATTTAAAAACTAGGTCCCTCAACATCTGGTGAACACCCAAGAGACATTAGAACACTATGAAACATGTTAAAACAAATTTTGGGAGGGTCCTTTAGCCTGTAGTGCAAAGAAAAAAAATATATATTTTTAAATTCTTCTGAATTAAAACAAAAACAAACAAAAAAAAAAAAAACTTTTTTTCACCTAGTATGTTGTTACCATACAGTTACAGAGTAACTCAATTAAGTTTAAAGCCTTTACCAAATTACCTTGTCTCCTCCCCAACAGGTTTGATGTGTTGCTGTCACCAAATTTGAATTGAGCTTTTTTTTTGTATTGAACATTTTTTTTTCAATTTCAACTTGTGATTTGTCTTTGTACTAATTTAAATTACAATAGGTTCAAATCGTCAAAATCTCTTTTTTTAACATTTTACCAAGCATCCCACCTTTTTTTTTAATTTGAAAATCCTTTCAATTTTTTAAAATGTATTCATTTGTTTTTTTTAACAGTAGCTTTCCTCATTGTTCTGTCAGAGGGGGATTTGAAATGAGAATAATATAACACACAAGTGAAAGTTTAAAATGATGATAAGCTGGGCTCTGAGAGAAACATGCAGACACAAGTTAGTGTGTTTTTGAAAAGTCTCTTGACAGCTTATGTGACCTGTTCATAAAGAGCTGCATCAATAGCATCCTAGTGAATAACAGAAAAGAAAAACCTTCCTGCACTCTCAGAGCTCTGAGATGGTATTTAACAGGACAAGAAAAGAGGAGCTGGATTCAGTGTTCTCATCGTTATTCTCAAGGATTTTCTTTTGTTTATTCTCCAGTTTTCTGAAGTCTCGAGTCAAGATCTTGGTAGATGGAACTCTACTCATCTCCAGTCTCATCCCAGAGGATTCTGGGAACTACACCTGCATGCCCACCAACGGCCTTCTGACCCCACCCACTGCCTCTGCCATCCTCACAGTGATGCGTATGTGTCTGTGTATAGCTTCTGTATGTGTCTCTAGCCTGTGCAACTAGTACCGTGTTAAATAGCAGAATATGAGCTTAACCTCAGGCTGAGCCTCTGTGAGTGTTCTTCTCTTCACCTCACTGACGGTTGCGTTTTGGTAACCACAGCCTTCAGTGATGTCACAGAGAGATGACTTAATCAGCTGTATCTTCTTCATCACTGCAGCCATCGGAGGTCAGTCAGGAAAAGATGTGGAGCTACTCTTACATCAGAAATAACAAAACTCTGTATTCATAATTTACGCTGCCTGCCACATGACTCCTCACTGCACTGCAAAAAGATGAAATCCATGCAAGTGTTTATATCTTATTTCTAGTAAAACATCTTATCAGGCTCCATTTGGAGGGGATCCCTTCTTTTCTTTGTTTGAGACAACTTTTCCCAGGATGCAAAGCGATGTATTAATTTGTAGTTCTGTAGCGCTATTGTTTGAATCGTGACTACAAGGAAACCTTGTAGCATAATTTAGTAACCGGCTCTATGTAGTGTTACTCACAGCCCGGTGCTCTGTGACGTATCTGTAATATGTAACATTTGAATCTTGGTTATGTCCTAGCAGTGCACATCTGCCGTTTCGACGTGCTGTAAATCAATCCAATCCAGTCCAACCCGATCAGGAAGCTGAGGAATACCATTTAGACATAATCTGTATTGGTGCTGATGATTTCATTTTAATTGAGGATTACGATCAGGCATCTAGAAGTGAGACTTTTTTAAGCTCACTTAGAAAGTCCTCACAGGGACTGTAAGTCTGACCAAAACATGTACTCAGATTTCAGTTTTTTCAGCATGGGAACATTTAACATATTAACAAAGACTGAAAATAAACTTTAATATGTGTTATCTGATGTCAGAAGACATTCTTTCTCTTCTAAATTGAAAATAAGACTCAAAGACTTTCTTAGCACAGTTTTGATACTGCCACTAAGGTATATAAAAAATAATTCCAGACTGAATGTTTTTGCTGCAAGAACAATTTGAGTATTTATAAAAATTACGAGTATTTAAATTTATTTCAGTTAAGATTTTTATACAAGTCATTCAGGTGTTGACTAATCATAATTAAAAATAAAAGCCTTCTATACAGTTATTTGCAGTGATGTTCTTATTGCTGAGCAGTAATTAGTGTCATAAATGGTAATCGTTCATAATTTTGAGTAATATACCATTTGCAGCACAAAATGGCATTTTGAGCTGTAATGTTATAATTTTTCTGCTCTTTTGCTCTTTAATTTTCAGGATGAGATCATCACATTTTAGACATGATCTTCTTTATGAACTTCTGCTGCTGTTTGTAGACCTGTGAAACCAATCAGACACATTCAGTGAGCTGTAAACACAAAGAGCTGTTCAAACAAAGCATTTGATTTGTATGAGGCTCACTGAAATCAGAGAACATGTTCTGAAAAAACACTCAAATTGAATAAGACATCACAAATTATTGTTTCTTAAGTGGGAAAGATTTGTGGTTCAAGACAGCTTTGTCATATTGTGTCTGAGGGCCTGTTAGTCTTGTCTCCAGCAACAACTGGTACAAATATTCCAGGATGTGGTGCACCCCTCAGGATAATCACTTGGTTTCTGAAATCGATTCAAAATTGATTTAATTCTAAAAAATCACCCAAAGGAAATGTTGAACTTATTAATCCACAACTCAGTTGCTAAATGACCCTTTGAGTTCATATTTTAGTATTTATTTTACCACCAAATGGCTTTTTTTCTATAACAAGGTCTTGGTAAAAGTATTTGAATTTAAAGTATGAAAGTTTTAAAGCAAAATCAAATTTCTCTTTATGTAACTGGGTCATTACTCAACGTTCCACTTGTCAAAGCTGCAGAGTAACAAGAACTTCCGCTCCTCCTGGCTGTCCTACAAAGCTTCTGTCGCTTGAGTGGTTTCTTGAGCACATCACTTCAAGAGATGAGTCATTCATCATTATCTTTAGATACAATACGAAGGTGGTAATTTATTTCAAAGCAAGAGATTTTTTTTTTATTTAAGTGGTCTGAATCTGTTCATCACATTGTCTGTAAAATTTATTACTCTGTGTGGTCACATAACTAACTTTGTCTGTGGTTCAGTGTAAACAAGGAGTGACCCAGTTTTCCCACAGGATCAAATCACCACCTGCTCTCTCCTAATACTTTCTACAAAATCATCAGCCTTGAAACAGCCTTTGCTTTTTTCTCTTCTTAGACCCGGCCCAGGCTCTTCAAATGCCCCTGAAAACCTACCTCCCCACTGGTATGGATGGTGTGATCACCTGTCCAACAGCAGCTCAGCCTCCACTGCTGCGTGTGGATTGGACCAAAGATGGAGAACCTCTTGACTTGACCTTGGTGAGAAATAAAATAACGTTAACAGAAAAGTGCGGTAGCCGTAAAACTGCCTGAGCTGTGTTCAAACTTCTTTTCCTCCCTTTGTCTGATGACTGCTTTTATCAACTGACTCCTGATACTTTGCACATCACAGGAGAGTGGTGGCAAAATTCATTGTCTTTCAGGAGAGAAGTGTCAGACACGCTGCTCACCACAGGCATGAAGCACCAGTCTCCAGCCACCCATCATGCAAACACCATTCTATCTATCAGCCCACACTCATCCTGCCAACAGCACACAAGAGCAACAATTCTCATGCTATTACAATGTGAATGCTTCAGGAGATACAAAGTGATTTTTTCTGAGGTTTTTAAAAAGGACCATTTACTTTGTCCATCATTGGAAATGTCCTGTCAATTTTTCCACTGCAGATTTATTCAGTCACATTCATCTTAATGGACAGAGATGATGTGTCATCTTAAAAGCTTTGAAGCAATCCCCAAGGAGCTCCTGACTGCCCCTTGCTCTTTCCATCTCTTTTTTCTTTTACCTTTCAAACTAAAAGCCCAGGATGAGCTCACAAAAGATCCAGCCCTTCCTCCTCCTGACCTGTCACATGCTGGGCCGACCCTCCCCCTCAACACTTTGGAGATGAACATGACGTACACTGTAGGAAATGTGATAGATTCCTGTAGAGTTAGAGAATGTTTTGGAGTCAGGCTGTTATTCTGCCAATTATTCCAAATTTACTCTGGATGTGAGGAGCTATTATACCCACTGAAGTACTTTCTCACAGTCTCATTCTGGGGAGGATAATGGTAATCTTGACTTCATTAAACTGAGTGGAGACCTTTTCGAGTGAAAACCCAACAGGGGGCTTTCACAATGGCAAAAAAAAATACTGGAAAATACACCTTCTTTTTAAGACTCCAGAGCCCATTTTTGTTGTGTGTTGAGATTTACAGAATACAGTATAATGGAAATGTCCAAAGAAGGTTTTAAAGTTGGAGAATAGAAGATTTTTTGTCCATTTTTAGTAAGATATCACCTTGCAAAAACTGACAACATAAATAGATAATACTTAATTCTCAGAAGGGTTGAAATAATCTGCCCAATGGGGATTTAAGCACTTAACTACTGCAGGCCTGTGGTAGACAGATATAAATAAATATATATGAATATTTCTGTAAATCCTTCAATCACTGCTGAGGAGCTCATGCATAGCTTTGCAGTGGTTTCAGATTTTCTTGCCTTTTAGCTCTCTAAGCTCTTTGCATACTCCTTACTTTACATTTTATGCTAATAATGATATGTATCATCCAAGACTACATGTGCTCATTCCTTTTCTTTTATATCTTTCAACATTTTGAGAGCATTGCTTGTTTCTCTCAGTATCCAGGTTGGACCCTGACACAAGAGGGCTCTTTGTTTATGGCAACAGTGAATGATGACACAGCAGGCGTATACACGTGTTCTCCATACAACAGCTACGGCAGTATGGGATCATCTGGACAAACGACTGTAATTCTGCAGGTCAGTGCTGAGGTTGATTTGCGGAAAAAGATATTTGAATGTATAATTAAAGTACTTGATGTGAGGAAGACTAGCACCATGAACTACAAACCGCCGGTCAATTATACCATTAAAGATCAGAAACTCTCACACAGTCTGCCCTAGTTTTGTTTCACTATCTATCCATCCCTCTGTGCTTGTGCTTTAATTACCCCAAATGACATCTGTCACAGCGTATTAAAAACTTAAGAGAAACGACATTTTAATGACCTTTTCACAGCGATGTGTGAGCCCTCTGGCATTAATAGAAGTCAACCCAGACTCACTATTACGGCTGCACTGTTAGGGAGTTAATTGTGTGGCTAATCCTTTTGTTATTAAGATAATCTTGTCCAAAGCGGCAGTAATCCAGTCTTGAAAATCCATTGTTGGCAATCCTGCAATCTCCTTGATTCAGTTATATTGCTCTGGCAATTCACAGGACCCCCCATCCTTCAGCATCACTCCAGAGAGGCAGTACCAGCAGGAAGCTGGAAGGACCCTGCTTATCCCCTGTCAAGGGAATGATGACCCGACAATAAAAGTGACCTGGAACAAGGTAAATAACTCAGTAAAGCTCTTTAAGAAGTAATCCTGTGTAATGAATGGTGCTGTGGATATGTCTTATTGTTCATGTTTCTGAAGATATTTTTGAATTTTGTGCAGATACATTAAAATCAGTGATGCATTTGAGGTGTAGCATATCCATCAAAAATACTTGCAAAAGTAAATTAAAAATGTACTTTCCAGACCCCAGACCTGTTCACACATGACATTTCCATTTCTAGGTACGACCTTTTACATGTCTGACTTGTCAGTGTCAGACTCTCAACTTGAAATGGTTTATAGAAAATCTTAAAGAGGTGGAGGAGTCTCCTGTAATGATATTCTACATTCATTTTACTGCAGGTTGTTTTTACAGTATGAATCCATCTGATGGAAAGCAATGTACAGACGACTGAGGCAGGCGGCAGAAAGTCTTAAGTAAAAGAAATAAAGCTGCTCAACATGGACTAAATCCTTCCCCTCACTCATGTGTGAAATAGGTCCATAGACTGTTACCTGTTGTAATTTGCTTACCTGGCTCCATGCTGTCAATTTACCAGAGAATCTGGCTGGAGAGAGTCCAGATAGAGTCACACACAGGGACAAACTGGGACTAAAGAAATGACCCTGGACCTTGACTAGGCGTGGCCTACAACAATTGGTGCGCAGAAACTCAACAAAAAACATTTCCTAATGTCATCGCCTAGGATGTATGATAAGTTATTTGCATGTAATTGTTGTGGACGCTGTAGGAGAAAGGAATAGCATCATAGGAGAGATAGAAAGCCTGGAAAAAAACACTGTAAATATGTCTGTAACTATAAATGAACTTTCTTCTGTTGATTCGTGTGGGTTTTTTTAATGTCAAAATATCAACCTCCTCCTTTATCCGGGTTTGGGACCAGCAAAAGTGACCCAAAAGAGACAAGCATAAGTGCGATTGGAAAGAGGAGGGGCCCAGCACCCGCTGCTCGTAGAGAAATGTAAGAACAGGACATGCTATGATATCAGAATTTTCCAAACTCCAGAAAAGTGACTTTATTTGTTGCTAGTTGCTTTTTAAGAAAAAAAAATCGCTAGAGGGGTCTTAAAAGTTGCTAAATAAGGCGACAGTGTCGGTAAGTTGGCAACACTGCCACTACTGTGGTCTTTGCTGCTGCTAATTCTTCTGCTGCTCCTGTGGGAACGGGTAGCTATCATCCAACTTTAAAGCACATTGCTGCCACCTGCTGGACTGGGGTGTGAAACAGTTGATTGGCAGGGGGAAAAAATAGGTGACGACTGCTTGGCAGGTAGCCACCAGCCGTCCTGGAGTACCGGCCGTTTATCCAGATCACACAGATGGCCAGTCTGCCCGTGTTCACACATGAACTCCTCCAGATAAATGAAAATTTCACAAGTGCAGCGGGGTTTCGGGAAAAGGACTTTGCCTTATACACATACTGCTATTCCCCTTATAGAGTATCCTGTTGCATTATTCAAAATGTAGCAAATTGTATTATACAATGAACAAATTCTATATTAAAATATTTTCTTATTATTTAATTTCAACAATCGTCTTTTTTTCAATACCAATCATTTCACCAGACAATTTATTAACAGCTCTTTTAAAATTGCACTTGACAAACATTAATGTGAATGCAGTGGTAAAAACAGAATTTGGAGGTTTGAAATTGCCCTTATAGATGTGACGGCTGCAACAATTTAAAAAAAATGTGGAAAAGTGACATTTTTACCACTTAGTGCATCACCTCTTCTTTCACGACTCTATGGATTTGGGACTGGCGTGACCAGCTTCTGTCATTATAAGTTTCCCGTACTTGTTTATTCTTGTTGTATTTTAGTTTGGGGGTCTCTGTTTTGACACATTTTGTAGTTGCTGTGGTTGTAAGTTAGGATTGCCAGAAGGCCAGTCTGAAATCCCAAATGTTTCACTGAGCCATGCTGTTGTCATATGTGTGGTGTGTGAACTGGAGTTGTCTTGCTGACACAAACTAGTCCTGCTCTGATAAAGTCATCTACAGATGAGGAAGCCTCCCATTCTGCATGCAGTACTGCACCTTCATACAATCACGGATGCTGGCTTTGAACTCTGAGCTGATAACAAGCCAAATGGTCCCACTTTCTTCATGCCAGAGGACAGAGCAGCCATGGTTTCCAAACAGAATGTCAAGTTGTTACTGATCAGACCACGACTTCCACTTCACCTCAGTCCATCTTAAATGGGCTGGGGAGTTGGAGAAGGTCTTGATGTCTATATTTGTTACTTCTCTACCACGTGCAGTCATTTATTTCCACTACAGAGTCATATCTGTTTGTAATGTGGTGAGGACCCAAAGATCACAGGCATCAAGTATCTACTTGTGGTCTTGTTCCTTGCATACAAAGATTTCTTCACATTCTCTGATCTTAATGATACTGTGGATGATGAAATCCTTAGAGTCTCCCAGTTTCTTTTTTGAGAAACATCATTCTTGAAGTGTTGTATTTTTTGTCAATGCAGTCCTTGACAGAGTAGCTAAAATCTTCCCATCTTCACTCTGGAAAAACTCCATTTTACTGGGATGCTGTGATCAAACTTAATCTGGTTACAGACCTGTTGCCAGTCAACCTGATTGAGTGTGAGAATTTCACCATGTGTTGTCATTTTTAGCTTTTCAGGACTATATATATAAGTTTTTGAGACCTTTAAAAGTTTTTTGTTTTCACTGTCTCACTGTCTCAACATTTTTTAAACATTGCTAGCCTTAATTGTCAAAATAGACCAAAAATATCTACTAAAAATCAGTTTTAGCACTTTTTGTTTCTTGCCTTTTCACTTTTTCCAACTATTTGTGAAAACAGTGTGTAGCCAGCAGAACAATGTCATTCAGGCACCTCATACTTTCTTTAATTTCCCTGTTTAGTGAGGCTGAGGTCTAATTTCTTTATTTCTACCAAATGCTCTGCCTCCTAACCTTTGAAAATTAGCACATGGATGGGCGTTCTGAGTCTCCATAGTTCAGATTTAACTAATTTAAACCACTTCACTATTCTGACTCCATCTGCCTATGATGTGTCACAGCACTTTATGAAAATGAAAGACATGTGACCTTTGTTTTTTTTTTTAATGGCAACTCCAAATCAGTGTTTGAGACACAACAAGAAAACTCTGCTACTGCTATTGCTGCCATCGAGTGGTAGATAAATGCTCTGTTCTCTAATAATGCAGAAAAACACTTGGCACTGTGCTGATTAACAAACTTTTCACCTTGTGAGACAATTTCATCAATGCCTTTCCTTCATGGAGACTAAATGTGCATTTGATTTGGAAGTCTGCACTCTAAAGAGCAACTTGTAACACCTTTAGAACCAAGAAGCCAAACTTCTTAATTAAAAAAATGCATTTGAATTCTGAGACTCAGACCTGGGATCAGAACCAGTTGCCAGAATCAATAATATAACAAAGTGATTGTGCAAACTGTGTAATTTATTAACTCAAATTCAGAGGTAAGATACTCTTTTAACCTCATCCATTATTTTATTTAGAAATCTAATCTGCTGGAGTAGAGAGCCCCAAGAGACCAAAATACATCAATGTCCAAAATCTTTGTGACTGTAATGCATATTAGGCCTGGACACTGACCTAAATCTACATTGTGATATTTTTCAGATTTAACCTTAAAGCAGTTAATGGAATGAAAAGCATTTTGAATATAAATCAACAGTATTCCTCTTCTTTTGTTGCCTCTTGTTTGGTGTTTGATCTGTTTGTGAATGCTTGTTGGACGATTTATGACTTTGAGAGAGCATGAGTATGAAGGTGGTCCTGTCTGTTGCTGAGTGTTTGATGAATTTTGTTCTCTCCATGGTAGGTTGACCTGGCTCGTCGGACTTCGTACTCCATCGAATCAAACGGCTCTCTGCTCCTGCAGCCTCTCACCAAGGACCACCAGGGCTGGTGGGAGTGCAGTGCTGCCAACCGTGTGGCCTCAGTAAAAGTCAGCACTCAGGTCTTTGTCTTGGGTGAGTGTGAGAAAGATCCTCATCTTATCCTAAATCATAACACAAGTTTTCTTGTTTTCATGATTTTTTCTCCCTGTACCTGTTTAAACTTCCTTTACACCCAACATGGGATGGATTCTTGTGCCTCCAACACGCCTCCAACAGATAAATGTGGTACATCCAGAGATGGCCTCTAAACTTGAGCAGATCCAGGTAGTTGAAGTGCTGCCTGATTTCCACCAACTCCTCTTCTCTCCTCCCATTATAGGAACGAGTCCCCATGCAGCTACCTCTCTGTCAGTCTCTCCAGGGCTGAAGCAGGCCAACATATCCTGGGAGGCAGGCTTTGATGGAGGATCAGCACAGACATTTTCAGTTTGGTGGGTGTAAAGCCTCCCACTTTCTTCTTGGGCTGTAACCATGGCAGCCATCGACAGCGCTGGTATTACTCTATTGATCTTGAGGATGAGGAATTCATTTATGTGTTATCACTTCTTGGCAGCTACAATAAAAAACGCTGGTGCAGAGCAAAGCTGTGTATCACAGTGGGCATGCTAGCTACAACAGGAGGCAACCTACAAAATACAGCGTCATGCATTTGTTTGTGGTGAATCAGCACTTCTGTATCAGCTTACAAATCACAGATCAAGGTTTTGTGTTCACTTGAGAGCTACACGTTAGAAATATATCTGTGTTTCATGAAAAGAAAGTGATAAAAGGACTGAAAAATGCTGCCAGTTATGACTCAGAACATTTCTGTTTGAAGTGTGTTCTCTTAAAAAAATCATGAATGGAGTCGACAGGCTTTGTATCGATGATACAGTGTACAAGCATGTCTTTAAAAAAGGTCATACCATTGCATGGAAGTAAGTGGTATTTTTTAAAGAAGTACTCTCAAATCACAAGAACAACACTCACATTTTGTCTTTTTTATTTATTTATTTTTATTTTTTTTTTACAACGGAGAACGATGATAACACAAAGCTTCTCTTAATGCTCATCTTAATCACATTGTAACCCACGAGCGCTACATCAGATGAAGATGAGATGAGTTATCTTAATCCCCAAGAGAGAACTGGGTCATTGCTGCATTAAAGAGCAGCACAGAGCTAAACATAAGTCACATCAGAAATCCTAATATAGATCTGCCAATCACCAGAAAAAAAAAAGACTTTGTCTTGTCACTGCTTGCTCTGACTGCCTTACATCTTGTGACCATGGTGGAGGAGGAGGAAAAGGGGAAACGGTGAAAGATGGCTTAACCTTTCAAACATTTTGAAGGTCCTGATCTTTTATCATCAAGGCTATGACAAAAGACTAGTCTTGTTAGTATGCTGTAGCCTGCACTCAATGTCATTTTAATAATGAAAGGTGTTTGACGGTTTTGACAGCACATTAGATATTCCTTCATATAGCTGTCAAATTAATTACATTACAGAGAACATGTCTAAAGTATAAAACAGTTCTTTTACGTTGTGCTGTAACAAGACGACCTGGCTTATGTAGCACAACACAGGCTAATTTAGTCTCCTCTTAAGTGTGCGTAGTTATTTCATCATTATTAATGAGGGTTGTATTCCTTCTTTTTTCCATTTCCCCACAGAAGAACAGACCACTTCTGTCAAGTTCAAGCCTTCCTTTTCAAGAAGAAAACCTTAATGTCAGACGGACATTAATAATTTTCAAAAGCTAGTGTGCTTTGAGTAGGTGGATGTGTTTTTTTGCCCTGGGTCAAGTAATTTGCTCTGTATGAGATAGATGTGTAAGAACCTCAGCACTGGTAAGAACCGGAAAACCCTCATAATTGGAGTGGCAAGCACTCAGTGCAATTGCAAGGATACATCAGAGCTGTCTCTGCCACAAAATCTGCAGCTGATGAGTATAAATGATTGATGAAACCTACTTTCCTGTCATGTTTCATAAAAACAGACCCACAGCTTTCCAGCCTCTCTTTTGTTCTCACTTCTTTTCTTTCTGCCTCTCTCTCACTCTCACTCTCCCTCTGTTTCTCTGCAGGGTGAAAAAGATTTCAGGACGCGATAATGACGAAAGGAAGGAATGGTTTTCTGTGCCGGTTCCCCCCTCCTCTGGAACTAGGCTGCAGGTGACAGGCCTGTCTCCTGCCACCAACTACCAGTTCAGCATCCTGTCTCAAAACAAAGTAGGCTCAGGACCCTTCAGTGATATTGTCACTGCGAGGACATCAGGTCAGCACCATGAGAAATGTGGGGTTTTTTTTCGACTGCTTTTCAGCTCCACTCTATTTTGGATCTTGTTGCAGATGCAGTGATAGTAGAAACAGTCATGACAGTTTAATTTACAAAGAAACAGTAAGATTTCTTTAGATGACTGGAAAAGTGGATGTGATCTTGAAAGTCAATAAAAAAAACTCTATACATAGAACCAAAATATCTGAGAAGGATCTTAAAACTAAAACATATTCCAGTAAAAAAAAGCAGTGTTAATTCAACTCTAAGCAGATCACAAAAGTAGAATTGAATAAGCTGTTGCTCAAACAGAGTGGATTTATGGAAAAAAAAAAAAAAAAACATTCATCCAGACATACAGTTAGTTTCCAAAATAAAACTAACCCAAATAAATGTGTAAGAAAAAAAAGTCTGCAGGTTGAATTCTAGGGGACCTCTTAAAGTTCAATGTTTTAACAGCAAACATTTTATCACCCTTTGACTTCAGCAGGGGTTGTGAATTAGCCAACGGCCAAAACTCCCCATTAGCTCATTAGCACTTTCTTCACCCTTTGTTTCTTATAGATGCCGTACAAACTGGGTAATTATTATTCCTCTAATTACTGTAGATGGCAGAAACGGTTTGGGTGTTGGAAGTGTTCTCATTACCATCTGCATTTTAGTTTTCTTTGACTGTACGAAGATGAACAATTCATGTAGGGAAAGAAGCAAACACAAGAAAAACAAAGAACTATGGGACAAAATCCAGAAGCAGGGGGGTTGTACTACGATAACCTGTAATACAAACCTACCGTCACCACCAGTTTAAATCTGACACCTTCATTGATTTTATGGACCTCCTGCTTTTGGATGTTGTCTCTTAGTTCTTATATAATACAAACAAATGATATGAACTATGGTATCATCAACTAAAATAAGTAAATATAGAAATAAATACAGCTTAAAAAGGAGGGGAAAAGTTTTCATTTACATATTAAGGACAGTTACCCTTCATTCTTCACAAGCTTTTGTGCTTCCTCCAGTCTTAAAGTCATTAAAGCTGAATCATTGTTCTTCTATCATATTGTTTCTAAAGTTTAATTTCCCCAACATATTCTCACATGATGCAATTCCTGTCATCTGCTCTCTCAATATTTTCATTGTAGAAGTTTGAGTCTCCTTCCAGGATCTTAGAATTAGTCTGGTACAGGTTATGAAACCAGTTTTTAATATTCAAAGTCTAGAAATTTTCAGCTGTGGCACCAAACGTCTGTCCCTGAGAAGACACAGCTGGAGTGATATGGGCGATTCACATCCTAACCAGTCATCCATTTATCTCAAAACACTCCTCCATATTGGGGGTACCATGGGACATTGCCATTGTGTGTGCATGTATGTACCATGTTCTGTTTTACAATTCCAACATAAAAGAAGTAGAAGAAGTAAAAGAAGTATTTTATATTTGATATATTTGCTTCAAGCTTCTCTGATGTATTTCTGGTTATTGGAAAGAATTCTCTGCCATGGTTCTTCCTCATATAAACAACCAATATCTTTTTCCCATATCTTGCTGAGGCTTTTACACCCACTTTTATTTATCAAGGGACATACCCTTTGGATGCTTTTTGAAACCATGTTGATAGTTCGAAAGCAAGTTTTCTCTTGAGAAATATTAGCTTTTTCTGTTATACAGTGTCTAATTTTTAAATATTTTAAGAAATGTCCATTTCCCTACTAATTGAATTTATCCGTCATTCTGTTATGTCATTAAACTGCCCTCTTCAGATATATCATTTAGTATTCTGATACCTCGTCTTTGCCACTGGTCCCAGTATACTGTCCATTTACCTATTTGTTATTTTGAGTGTCTCTTCGTTCTTAAACTATTCCGACTGAAATATATCTGATGACAATGTATCGTAACAAATGTTCTGACAAGAAGTGTAGAGATACAAGTTTTCAGACATACTGAATCTGATTGATGACCAGCTGACCTTTAAGGTTCATGTGGCCTTGATTGTTCGGTCCTGTCGATATGCCCTCTTTTACCCCTCTTCCACCAAGATGGCGCTAGTGCTGTAGCTCGTGCTAGTGCTCAGCTGGTTCTGATCCTGTTCTTTCAAGATAACGATTTGGTTTTCCATCGGCAAGAAGCTGAGTTGGAGTCGTGCTCTGGGGGGGCCGGGGTGGGCATCGGCTGCGGACGCTTGGGGCGGGGGGTCGGCAACAGATGGCGCTGGGAGCGCTTGAAAGAAGGCAGAGATTTTCTTTTTTTCTATGTATCCTGTGGTAGTTGTGATATATATTTTTCTGTCTGCTACATCTCTCTCTCTCTCTCTCTCTTTCTCTCTCTCTCTCTCTCTTTCTCTTTCTTTCTTTCTCTCTCTCTGTATGCATGGGGGTGGACGATGCAAGGCGCAGAGGAGAAATGGAAACACACAACCATGAGGCACAAATGACATCCTGTCATTTAACTAAGATTCGAAAACATGAAGCTTATTAGTCTGTTAAATAAAATAAGGTATAGACCTGATCTATAAGAGAGATAATGGGTTTCTGCCTCAATTTTGCCGCCATTTCAAGTTTTGAATGAGGACACGCCAACAAAACAACAAAACAACAGATGACTCACTCGACAGCTTTTCCTTTTGAGAATGATAAATAACATAAGGCTATTTAGTCTGTTAAATAAAATAAAATAATAAAGTATGGACTTGAGCTATAAAAGAGGTAATGTGTTGTTGCTTCAGTTTTCCTCCATTTCAAGTTTTGAATGAGGAAACACAACAGACAACTGGCTTGGCAGCTTTTCTTTATAAGAATGGCTGTTTTCCTCGCTGATTGTTGGTAACCCTGCCCCCTCCCCCCTGGCGTTGTTGGTTCTTTGCTCTGGCCCAGCAAAGAAGTGGGGCCGGCCCAGTACCAGTTTCCACACCTCGAACCGGTGCTTTGCAGGTAGAAACAGAAAAAAACTGGTGCACGAGCACCGAACCAACGCCTGTGGAAAAGGGGTATATAACATCAGAGGATCAGACCCTACCTGACACAACAGGCCACACAGCTTCTCATACAGGCTCTTGCGATTTTACACATTGAGTACTGCAGCTCTCTCCTAGCAGGATCCCCTGCGTGTACATTTAAACCTCTGCAGATGATCCAGAATACAGCAGCAGGTCTGGTCTTTAACCAGCCCAAAACAGCACACGTCACCCCGCTGATAATCTCTCTTCACTGGCTTCCAGTGGCAGCTACAATCAAAAACAAAGCTCTTCTTCTGTCTTACAAAACAGTGACAAGAATGACTCCTGCCTACCTGGAGTCCCAGGTAGGCAGGAGTCATCCAGGTCTACGCTCCCTCCCACCTGCTCTCCTCTGCCTGTGAAAGACGCCTGGTGCTCCCAGCCCAGCATGGCTCTAAATCTCAGGCCAGACTCTTCTCCTCTGTTGCTCCCAAATGCTGGAATGATTCATCCAATTCCATATGAAATGTAGAATCCCTTTATACTTTTAGGAGATGTCTGAAGACTCACCTGTTCAAGGAACACTTAGGCCCTTAATCTGACCCTTCTCCTGTTTGTCTTCAGGGGTCGAATGAATCTGAAGGTCTCGGACCGAGCTCTTAATGAATGAAAGCACTGAATATTGAATGTTTTTGAATGTCCAACAGTATTGCCTATATTGAATTTTAGTTGTGGCTACATTATACAGATATATATAATATATATATGTTATATAGAAGAAAAAAGAAAACCAAAAGGGGGGGGGGGGGGGGGGGGGTTCTTTGGGCACTCGATGGCAGAGTACCTGTGACCAAACAAACTTGAAGCATTGCTTTGCACTCACTAAGGTTTTTCCTTCCTGTTTAAATTCTTGCTTGTGTTGTTCATTGCTTTGGACAAAGGGGACTCCTAAATGGAATTGTAGATGGTAGAATTGTAGAATCAGTACAGCAATTTCCATTCAGTGCTAAGGTACAGCGAAACGGTACAGTGTTGATCTAGCAGCAAGAGAAAGAGATGGTAGAAATACTCCAAACTGTGTAAAATTCAGCAGATGAGTTCAGGCCAAATGTATTTATTACTAATGTGTCTATTCCTGAATTTCCCTTTTGGGGATTAATTAAGTCTATTCTATTCTATTCTATTCTATTCTATTCTATTCTATTCTATTCTATTCTATTCTATTCGGGTATATTTTGTGGTCAGTAGCTATCTGGAAATTTTTTTCTCTCTGAACAAAAAATTCTGCTCACATCTGGCACCTAAAGGGGCTTTTACCTTGAATACTGCATGATTCTTGTTTAAATATATTTTAATATTTCTTTAAAATGTTATCTTTTATTTGAAATGGAAAAAATTAAATCAGAACAGAGCTAAAAGCCTGAACAGTCAATGCTGCACTTTAGACAGAGTTTAAAAGTTTCGAATCCAAGAAAAATAATTCTAATTCTGGCATTTTTCCCCTCACTAAACAATCGCTAAACAATCTGAAAAATTAATGTACTGTTACACCCAAAGCCTCAACCTTAAATTCTTTATCTCTAACTGCTGACAGAACCCTAGTACAAAGGTTGGTTTTCATACAGGCCACATTCACACCAAACTATAAGTTTCAGAGATTGGAACAAGTCCATCCAACAGATGTGAGAGGCTTTTTAGACAGTAAGGAGTTACAATACCACTGATGTGAAATGGACATGTTTGACCTTGTAAGGAAAGAGTAACTCTAAGTGAGGCTAAAACGCTCAGATTCACAGGGCTCCAAAGCCAACAAACCTCTTTCTCTGAGCTGTTTTTTTTTTCTCCTCAGCCTTTGTGTTTTTATCAATGAACAGCAAACAAAGCATTCAGCAGGCAGGCTTTCAGTGTAAACCGCTACTGTCCATCACATCTGAAAAAGAAAAAACCCGTCAGCTTGAGATCATATCAACTGCAGCTAATTAAAGTCAGCTACAGTTGATATGAGTAACTTAAGGCCAAATAGATTTTTAGATACCACAATTAATTCATATATATATATATATATATAAAATCTACTTATTCCAGCATTCCGATCTTTTTTTTTTTTTTTTGGACAGTTTGTAGGTGTGGGTGTGATTCTCTTATGACAAGCCTTCAGATGTATTTTAGGCTCACCTGCTGTGGGAACAGAATCATGGGTGAATCATTATAAAACAGAAGTTATGTTGATAGGAGGACTTTAAGAAGATTGACAGAGGAGTAGACTCTGCCTTACAAGCAGACAGAAAAAAAAAACAGAGGGGGTGATTAAAGTGGGGTCAAATAACATTTTTCAAACGAAAGCATACCCAGGATGGTGCATGCTACTCAAGGGCATCTTGGTTAGGAGCCTTTTCTCTTCCATCTTATTCAGAGCACATATGGGCAGACAGGAGCAGGTCAGTGTTTACTTGGACATGGTGTCTGTCATTAAAACGTCTCTGACCCCTCTCTTTATGGAAATTAAGATTCTAGCTGATGAAAATAAATAGAAGTCACTTTGTCACTGCATAGCCAGGTGTCAAAGACATCCGTCCCATTCTGAATAAAACTTTGTTTTATTATTAAAAAAACTTCATAAACAAAACTAAATAAGTCCAGTTGTCAAAAAAAAACAATGAACTACAGCTTCAAAACTTTTGCAGAGCCAAAATTATGGAAAACAATAGCAGGACCTATAATAGCCCATGTGCTTGTAAATATATTCAAAATAATACATAAATCATTAATGTGTAGGGGTGAAGATAAAGGATTAGAGAGATTTCAAAAAGAAAACAAACAATACAAAAAAGAAGAAGAAGACCCCTGAGCTGCTTATTTAAGGACTCTGCGCAGGAAGGACTCAGAGAAGAGGTAACGTGTTAATATACATGAGTTGCTGTAGAATATTTTTGCAATTCCACATGTTTATGTTGTACAATGCTCGTACATAAACTATTCAAGGGCAAAGAAAAAAAAGAAAATTAATAAATTGAACATGATCATCTTATACAGATCAGCTTAAAGCAGCCATGGCTAAGTTCAAAACAGACAATGTGAGCAGTTCCATGTTTGCCCAAAACTAGCTTACACATTGTCTTGATTTTTTTTCAACAGTTCATAAAACATTACAAAAACAAAACTACCACTGAAAGGTGTGAGCAAGTTTAAAGTGTTGTGTGCACAGTTTTCACTTAAAATGGGGAAGATAGTTGTGAGATAGGAACAAGGGGAATCAAACACTGGCAGTGAGCCTTCACTCATCTGTGTTAGGAAGCAGAGTGTAATTCCCTTACTTGATCCTTGAAGCATCATCAACAAATCACTGAACAATCAGATTATTCCTAACAGGCCTAAACGAACCACCGGTGGTTCTACCTGATCTAAAGTGCATCCAGAAAGTGTTCACAGTGCTTCACTTTTTCCACATTTTATTGCAATTTCCAAACTGGGATAAATTTCATTTTCACAACACCCTAAAATGATGATGTGAGATGTTTATTTTTTACTTTTGCAAATTTATTAAAAAAAAAATTAAAACATTAAGACATCACATGTACATAAACATTCACAGTTTTCCCTCAATACTTTGTTGATTCACCTTTGGCAGCAGTTACAGCCTCAAGTCTTTTTAAATATGGTGCCACAAGCTTGGCACACCTCTCTTTGGGCAGTTTGACTCATTCCTCTTTGCAGCACCGCTCAAGCTCCATCATGTTGGATGGGGAGTGTCAGTGCTCTGCCATTTTCAGATCTCTAGATCAGATTCAAGTCTGGGCTCTGACGGGGCCACTCAAGGACCTTCACAGAGTTCTCCTGAAGCCCCTCCTTTGATATCTTGGCTGTGTGCTGAGGATCGTTGTCCTGCTGAAAGATGAACCGTCGCCCCAGTCTGAGGTCTAAAGCACTCTGGAGCAGGTTTTCATCCAGGATGTCTCTGTACATTACTGCATTCATCTTTCACTCAATCCTGACTGGTCTCCCAGTTCCTGCTGCTGAAAAACATCCCCACAGCATGATGCTGCCACCACCATGCTTCACTGTAGGGATGGTATTGTCCAGGTGATGAGCGGTGCCTGGTTTCCTCCAAACATGACGCCTGCAATTCACACCAAAGAGTTCAATCTTTGTCTCATCAGATCAGAGAGTTTTCTTTCTCTTGGTCTAAGAGTCCTTCAGGGGCCTTTTGGCAAACTCCAGACAGGCTTCCATGAGCCTTTTACTAATGAGTGGCTTCTGTCTGGTAACATACAGGCCTGATTGGTGGATTTCTGCAGAGATGGTTGACCTTCTGGAAGGTTCTCCTCTCTCCACAGAGGACTGCTAGTGCTCTGACATAGTGACCATCAGGTTCTTGGTCCCCTCCCTGACAAAGGCCTTTCTCAACTGATGGCTCAGTTTAGACAGGCGTACAGCTCTAGGAAGAGTCCAGGTGGTTCTGAATTTCTTCCATATATGGATGATGGAGTCCACTCTTTCTGTTGACTTCATGCTTGGTTTGTGCTCTGACATGCACTGTGACCTGTGGGACCTCATAAAGACAGTTGTGTCTTTCCAGATCATGTTCAATTAGCGGAATTTACCACAGGTGGACTCCAGTGAAGCTGTAGGAACATCTCAAGGATGATCAGTGGAAACAGGATGAACCAGAGCTCAATTCTGAGCTTTGTGGCAGAGGCTGTGAATATTTATATACATGCGATAGCTTTTTATTTCATTTTTTAACACATTTGCAAAAATATTTGAAAAAATCATGCTGTCATTATAGAGTGTTGTGTTCAAATTTTGAGAAAGAAGAAATTTATTCTGTAACATAACAGTACTGTATATACAAATTGTGATGAAGGAGAACAAATTGAAACACAGTGTTCAAAACTGTCTGGTCAAAAAACAAGTTTTTCCTGTACTTTTGGTTTAAAAGTATTGTTAAGCTGCTATACAGGCTGAAAAGTTCCTCGTGTGAACTTGAGGTAAGTTTATTTTTTATGATAGTATCAAGAATCAGGGATGCAGCATCATGTTTATATTCCTTTTATTTCAGAATGTCTTATGCTTAGTTCACAGGTATTTTTGAAAAAAAAAAAAAAGAAAAAAAAAATTCTGCGGTTGCTGTTTCATTCACATGCAAACAGAGTTTTGGGTCACCAAAACTGCAAGGCTTAAAAAGTGCCTCCCAAAGTGGAACATTTTTAAAACTCTGTTTTTTCTTCTCAGTGCTTTGTCTAATTTACAGGACAATACTATTCTCAACAGTATTGTTCACAGTTGCTGTTTTTAATCAAGAAGATGCTCAATCCAGGACTGAAACAGTCAATTTTTTGTTTTCAACTCATGTGCTGCTTTTCTCCTCTTCTTCTTCATAGAAAGATGAGTGAATTTAAGTATGTCAAGTAGTCAGCTTTAGCCTACAGCAAGCCAGGTCTGTGGATGACTCAGTCTTTGGAAAAGTTGTGAATTAAATGTTGATGTTGCCCCCGGAAACACATTATCATTTCTGGCAGGGGTTAGTCATTCTGGTTACATCTTGGAGATTACAAAAATATCTTTGAAGATGCAACCTGCAGCTGCATATAAAAAAGAAACATGTGGATTTTTTTTTTTTTTGCCAAAGGTCAGTGTGTGGAACAGAGTGAAGTGAAGTGACTAATCCTGACAAGTGTCAAAAGGGTCTAAACATCTATTAGTCTCAGAAAATAAAGCACAAAAATATGCACATTTACCTCATGCTATGATTATCAAATGTTTGATTAAAACCAGATATCTGTGTGCTTTTGTGGCGGGCAGAAGTACCAAAAAACAACAAAACTTTCCACTCGCACGCTCAAGGTTGAGCATCTGTGGCAGAAGCAATTTCCTGTGCTGTAATTTAATTTTTCCGCCTGTGTGTAACCGGCTGATCGACTGAAGGTCTTTTCTATTCCCCCGACAACAGATCCTCCGCTGAAGAGAAGTAAACTAAAGCCCCCTGTGTCGCTCTCAGCTGATCAGGGCTCAGCAGGTGTTGTTCTGCAATGGTCCCCTCCCGAAGCTCAGCATCCTCCTATCACAGGCTTTGTTCTTCAGTCCCGCATTGAACAAGGGGAGTGGTTTAATTTGGATGAGGACATCAGTGCCAACAGTAGTGAGATAGTCGTTCCAGGTCTGCACAAGGTAACAAGCAAGTCACTCTGCTCCCTCTGAGACTAATCAGTCCATACTGCTGTTGAATGCCTTTGAGATTTTTATCTAGGCTACACCTCAGTGATTTTACTTTTGAAGACTCTCAATTATGCTCACGACATGGCTTTTCTGCCATCTCTCAATCTGAGAGCTCTGCCTCTCCTTCCCCCATCATTCGTTTTCTCTCCTGTATAGGCCTACACAAATTCAAATCAACTTCATTAGCATTGCAGGCACAGTCCTGTGTTGACAAAGTGTGGTTTCATCCTCTGTCCTCCCTGCTGTGTGTGTGTGTGTGTCTACATGTGTGTGTGTGTGTGTGTGTGTGTGCGCTTGTCTCAGGACTGTGTGTACGAACTGCGGCTGCTATCTCGACGCGGGGAGTTGCTGAGCGAGCCCAGTCCATCAGTCAATGTCTCAACAGTGGGTAGGTGTTTCAAGAGCAACCTTGCCCCCTCTGTATTCTGGCACCGCCCTCTGTTACAACCCGTCCTCCTCCATCAGGCCTCTTTTTCTATCTCTTTTTGCTCCTTTTTTCCGTCTCATTCTTCTGTTCCCAGCGTCAGACCAAAATTAGAGCAGGGCTCCGGGGAACGCTGTCCATTAGAAGCCTGAGTGATTGAAATAGCTCTGCTAATAACTTCTCACAAGAGTTAGTGCACAAATTTCTTCTGGTCTTTTCTGATTCTATGTGAATTAGACATGAATTTTTCATTAGATATGGTAGAGATACATCAAACAGACATCTTGAACCCTAAACGGTATCACTCGAGGATTGTATATTGTTCAGCATAGCTCTGCTGATAATATCACATTCAGCATCTGAGTAAATTATGCAAAACACTCAAGTTTATGATCCACTGAAAATGCTCATCAGGGACGCTGATCATAGATTAGACCCACTTAAAACTGATTAAACAAAATCTCACAGCAATCTAGTATCATGTTTATGAGATTCTTTGTCGGCAGTGTGAATTAATTTGCATTCATTTTTTGTTTGTGTCTTGAAATGTGTATGTGATTGGGGACAGCCAGCATGAGCTGATAAAGTGAAGTGAAATCAGTGGATTATTTATAATCTGGACTAAATAGATCTAAAGTGTATTTTAAAACCCATGTGAGGAGTTCTAGTTGGTTATAAATCAGACTGTCATTGATAAAGATTATCTTGTTATAACTCACAAAAGCAAAGAGAACATCAGCGTACAAATTAACCGATTTATATTTGTCTTTTTAATGCCTGAAACCAAAGTTGAGGGTAAGCGTCATACAGAGTGACTGAGCAAGCTGCTGAAACAGGCTTTTTGTTACACTTTCTAAAACATCCATTCTCAGTAAGTCATTCATTTGATGGCTAAAATAGAGTATGTTGGGGTATTTTGGATGGAAAAAACCACCTACACATAAACAGGACATGAGCGAAAAAAGAGTACCGTGTTGACCTGAATATAAGACGACCCCTATTATAGGACGACCCCCTCTTTTCAAGATCAATCTTCAGAAAAAGACTCATAACCAAAATTAACTTTGTTTAAAGAAAGTATTTTTATTGAATTCTGAGAAAATCACGGAAATAATATAGACTACTTTTGTTCTTGGCTATAAGTACAATCAAGATCTGTATTTCAAATGTAATACTAATGAGAGCACTGATTTTGGTCATGTCTGTCGTTAAGTTAAGATACTAACTTTACAGTCAGTATCTTTCAGGAAGTCTTTATGGATGCACTATCTTCGGACATTACACTCTGTGACCCCATATTTTTTGGCTGCCTGACAATTGTTTGACTTCTCTGCCACAAGAGCCACCAAGAGCCACAAAAATAACCATGGTACTACAAAGAGCCACATTATACATGTGGGCTTACAAATGCAATCCTTCCCTCACATAAACATAAAATAACAAAATGAAAATCAATACATTTCCAATTTCAAAAGTCAGATTAACCGTAATTTCCGGAGTGTAAGCCTCTACTGTTTTTTCCATGCTTTGAACCCTGCAGTTTATACAATGGTGCGGCTAATCTACCGATTTTTACAGCTAACGGCCACTAGGGGACCTTCTAAATCTATGGGTTTCACAGGTTACAAGTTCTGTACTATTGTACTAAGTGGTAACACTTGAATAAGTTATGCAAACATGCAACTTGTTTGTTGAAATGCTAATAAAATGGAAGCTTACTCAAACAGCCATCTCTTTCCCAACAATTCTGTCTGTGCACGAACCTTTACATGTGGTAATTAAACATGAAACCACCTGCAGCTTATAGTCCAGTGCGGCTTGTATATTCAAGTGCGTTCAAGTGCGAATGAACGCACTTGAAGGAATGAAGGAATGCTCCTTCTTTTTCAATGCTTTTGACTGGAAAGAAATAACCAAAAGAGACAAACGTGTGATTCATTTGCATGCAGTCGTCTGCTCTGGCTTCAGCTGTAAGCGAGCGGAGGGGCTCAGCCCCTGCTGCTCATTGAGAAGCAGCAGGTTCTGGAGATCAATACATGCTTTCACATCAGTCTCCAAACTCCAGAAAAGTCACTAAATTTGCCACTAGTCAGTTTTTTGAAAAAGCGTCGCTAGAGGGTGCTGAAAAGTTGCTAAATGTAGCGATAAACTCATCAAAGTGGTGACACTGCTCTCACTTGCATGCGCACTCCACTTCTTTCACTTGCTTCACTGCACTCATAACAATGAATTGATCTTTTTGTTGTTGTTGTTATGAATGGATCGATGAACCGTGCACTGTTTGGCATAGAGCTGCATGCGGCTCGCGAGCTGCGGGTTGGCCATCCCTGGACGATGACCTCACCTCTCCATTTTTCATCTCACTCTGCTGTGATTGGCAGATCACCACAGACACAGTGAGGTCACTGGCTTTACAAAATGCTGGCACCCTCTGCTGTTGTGGTCATGTAGCGGCCCTAGACTATCTAACTATCAGCATGTTTCAATAGTTAGACACTGATTATGAGACGATCCCACGTTTTCACATTATTTTTTGATGAAAAAAACTTGTCTTATATCAGGGTCAATGTGGTACTTTGTCCACAGGTGGGACCTTAAGAGATTTCAAGAGGGGTTATTACATTTTTTTTCCAAATTTCAGACATGGATATGAAGTAACAATGATATTCTGATGCTGAAGGTCTACTGATTTTCAAACTGTGAAATATTTGCATGTTGTAAAAATCCCTGAATCTGTCTGTAAGCTGATCAAAATGGTCCATTATAAAATAGCAAAAGATTTTCATGTAATGTGGTTCATGTGAAATAATGAGGTCTTTACATAAGGATCTCCCAATTAGTTCATGACATGTTAAAAGGGTGGGCCTCAAACACCAAGGTTTATCCATATCTCTGCCCAAACAGGCTTCCAAAGGGCTGACTAATCAGAGGAAGGGGGTTTGTGAAGCAGGGAGCTTTAAAGAGACAGCAGCTAACACAGGGAATGAAAAAATAGTTGTTGTTTTTTTTTCACTGCAAACCATGAAAAACAACTACTGGGGTACCAGCAGGACAAATAAAGCAATAACAAATCCTCTTTAATGATATCTTGAAGTGATACTTAACAAATATTTTTCATCAACATGAATTTCAGAAAAAACTACTCAAATGAAATTTGCTTTGTTTTTAAAGAATACAAAATTTAACTTATTGACAAGTTACAATGACAGATGTGATACAGTTGTCATCATTCATGGATAAAAACATTCCTGGGATTCTGATATAATTATCAGAAAGTGTCACTTACACATTTACAGGAAAAAAAAATCTTAAGTATGTAAAAGAGAGTCAGCATTGTCTACACAAAAATCAACACAAACAGAACACTCCTCACAGGAGCTTTAAGATAAAAAAAAAGCAAAGTGAGGGTTTGATGTTTGTATTTTTAGCTCTTTTCTGTCTAAAAGTCATCTTGATTTAATCATTATCAAGTGTTGTTTGTAATGAAGCAATGATATTTCAGTTTGTGTTGTTATGGTTTTTACTACAGTTCTTGCTTTAATTCTTCTTATTAAAAACGTTCTGCTGAAACAGGGATGGAGATTTACCCCGCCACATCCCGGCTCCTGGAATTCGTCCCCGAACCATTACTCACTGGTGTGCTGGGCGGACTGGGGTTCATGTGTTTGGCACTGGTCTTGCTGCTGGGGTCTGCCTGTATCATCAGCCACAAGAGAGATCAGCGTCGCAAAAGGAAGAAGGATGGTAAAAGGCCCATCACTCCGGAGACACAGCAGACACTCACTTTGATGAACTGCATCATGAATATCATCATTTATTCAATAAAATATTGAAGGCACTTTCAGCCCATTATATAAATCATAGCTCATTGCATAGATTTGGTCCTCTTGTAGCCCTGCTCGTCCATTCAGTTGTAAAAGTTATTGATGTCATTTACATTACTTGCTAATTAGGGTAATTTCTCATTAGTGACTAATAAATGTAAGTGTAATTAACTTTTTGGACAAGGCTGGGTGCCTCTGGCCCTTTAATGGCTTCTTATAAGGGTTGATTATGTTTTTACTTCCTGGTCAGTGGCTGTGTCCTAATGAGTCAGAAACCATTTTGCCCCTCTCCCTCCATTTCAGAGCCCCCTCCTGCCATCTATAAACGCTCCTCATCAATGTAAGTACCCCTTCATCATTTCATCTTATATTCCTCTCACTGACCTTTCTCTCTGCTTCCCTTATAAACTAAAATTCATGGAAAATGCCAATATTGTGGTTATTTTTGTGACATATCCTCATACCCTGCCTCATCTTCATCTATTGCTGCTGCTGTTTTTGGTCTCTTTCTGTCTGCATAGCTCCCTCCCCCACTTTCACTCTTACTCAATCTTATTTTCTCGGTCTCATTTTCACTGCCTCTTACACCTCCGGTTTTTCTTACAATTTTCTTCTTTCTCCCCTCCCTCCCCCTCTCTCCTCTCTCTTTCTCTCTCAAACACACACATACACACACATACACAGTAAGACTTCAGGCACCGGCAGTCCAGACAGTGTGTTGAAGAAAAGCCTTCTTCAAGCCAGCATCCTCTATCCCACCACTTCCTCTACCACCACCTCCTCCTCGCAGACAGACTGTTCCTCCCTCAGCACTGAGAACCATCAACGGCGCAAGCATCCACTGTCCAACTATGGCAGAGGCCGCCTCACTAGGACGACTTCTTCCCCGATCTCTCCTTCAATAGAATTAATCTCAAGAGGTCCTGACGGGCGATTTGTACACCCACAGTATGACACGCTGAGTGTTAACAGCAAGAAAAATGTGAAGTATGGCCAACCAGCAAGAGTTCGTAGATCTGTGTCTCTGCACTCTGAGAGGGAAGACAGGAAAGAGCCTCCATTTGTGCTCTCTGTTGATCTTCCACCTTGCAGACCAGTAGTGTCTAATTCAACAAGCCAAATTTCTGGCACGGCACGGCCTCCTTCCCATCATGGCCCTTATATTTTGGATATGAAATCAAGCTTTGATGGCTTTCCTGACCTGAGCAGTATGTGCTCAAATAGCAGCTTGGCTACTGGGCCTCATCAAGACAGAGAATTTGCTCCAACATTTCCAGTGCTCCCACACATCCGATCTGGCCTAGGGCAGCCATCGACGACTGCCAGTGCTCTTGTTCTTCAAATGGAGCATGAGCGGGAGACAGGGAACCTTAGTCACTGCCTGAAACTAGCTCAGGAGAGGGAGAAGCTGGAGAGGGAGCTTCATAAGTACACGCTTGAGAGGAACTCTTTGAGAGAATTCAGGAGGGAGCAATTAGACTTTGAAGGAAGTAAGGCTGATGTCTATGATCATATGTGGAAATACACGAGCAGCACGTTGCCTCACAGATTACCCAGAGGTAGAGAGGAGAGCTTTGGTCTTTCACAGAGTCCTTTTTCTTCACCATCTGTGTACTGGGATGCCCGTTCTCTTGTCTCTCCTTCAACTCTGATCCCTACTCAAACCCATTTCAATCAGTCTTCCCCTCCCAGTCCCTCTTGTTGTCAGCCTTACAACAGTTATCCTGCTCCATTGTTCACCCAACAGACCGCCCTCCAATCTGAAGATTCAGGCAGCCTTCCCAAAGACCAATTAACACTCCCACATATGTCCTCAAAGTATCAGGGACATGAAAGGGTACAGGCAGCACCAGAGGGTGATGACAATTTACCACAATCCACGCAATTAGAAATGCAAACATATGATTCATTTTCTGAGGCACAGACACAGAACAGTCTCAGTCGTGGCAGCCTCTCAACGTTGTCTTTCCATAGCAATAATTACACAGGAAGATTTAATTTGAATGTCGATGCAGTGCCAGATTCCTCAGATGTGGAGGTAGTCCTCCAGGAGCCCACACACGTGTGTATCGAAATGAGTGTGGACGAGCCAGAGTTAGATGTATGTATAATGACACCTAAAAAGCCTATGCTGCACCAAAGAATTGCCTCTCATGTTCAACAAGGGCGCTCACTTTCTCCCAGAGGTCAAATTGAAGACATGAGTAGGAATTCAAACTCAAAATGCTGCAGTCCTTCTGCTCAGGCTGATACTGTTAGTGCACCTACTTCACATCCAGAACCTGAGCTCTGTAAAGATGTGACCCCAGGCCCTAAAATCTGGGACTCTAAGAGACGAAGTCGCAGCCTTGACTCAAGGAGAAGAAGAGAAAGCAGTTTCTTGACTCCTGATGCATGGATAGACTCTCTCAGCCAGGAGAACTGCTCTGTTGCTTCTTCCTCTCGACCACACTCATTATTTTTGGATCCCTCGAGCTCTGCGGCCAAAAAGACCTCCAAGTCTCCTGCAAGTTTTCCGTCTGCTGCTCAAGCTGCCTCCTGTTTACCCCCCGCTGTGAATGTTTTATCTCAAAGGCCCAGTTCAAATCTCAATGAGCTTTGTCACCATGAGCCAAGAACAGAGGCGTCCATCTTTACCAACGCTGCCAAATGGACAGCCCCCTACCAAGAGACCGTGAAACAGGCTGGAGGTTCTTTGGAAGCCTTGAAGGGAGCTTACAAGGACCATCCTCGGGACACCAATGACCAAGAGGCCCTTGAACTCGAAGCAGGAGGCTATGATGGAGTGCCAGAGTCAGGGAGCAACTACAGCAGTTACGCCAGCAGCGGTCGAGGAAGTATGGAGCCAGCTAACGGGCGTTTATCTGTGTGTCAACTTTCTCCAACTCTTACCAGCTCCCCTGAGATTATAGAGGAGAGCCAGGGGAGCGCAGAAGACAAACACTGCCTCCACATCGACCAAGGCCGAAGGTAAGAGGAAGATTTTAATTCAAGGAGTGCGTGTCTAACTAATACTGTTTCTTTTATAAAATGATTCACAGTCTCATTGATGTTTAGAAAAACAGTGTGATCAATGTTGCACTGCATGAAAAGCAATTTGGAAGAGCTCAGCAAACTGGCAAACTGTGTAAAGCAACAAATGTTTTAGAAATTGGAGAATTACACAGATTAGACTGATGTAATCACTTTCCAAAAAAAAAATCCTGTGGAGCAAAATGTCATAAAGATGTATTAGCAAAATAGAGCAGCAATTTAATGCTGAGGTTCAGATCTGAACGTGTAATGGAAACAGAAAACTGTTTGGCAGAAATAAACAAAATGATGAACCCTTAAAAATGGAGTCTATTGGACTTGATGGAGAGTTTATTTTGAATAGTTTATTCTAAGTGCTTTTAACGTTGTTGACACTGTTAGTGTATGTATGTCTGCAATAAATATTCTAACAGTATTTGTGACTGAGTGCTGCTTTGTGACCTCCCTAGGAGAAAGGCCTCTGTTGATGAGAACTATGAGTGGGATGCTGCTGATTTCTGCTCACAGCCTGGAGATCAGGATGGTAAGGGCTTTTTATTTTTCACCAGCAACATGTAGAAAAACTGGACAGACTTCTATATTTAGATTCGTTAATCAGTACAGAAAAATGCGGGAGTACAACTCAATGACACTCTGCAGTAGGGCCAAAGTAAGCAATTATTTTATGGATTTTTCTGCAAATTAACCAAGGTATCTTTTAACACCTTTTTTTTCATCAAATGTATTTTGCCATTACTTTTTCAGAAAAGAAAACTTCTTTATTTTAGATGTATAAGTGATCTTTTATTATTTCTAGTTATACTTTGAGTTATACTTTGAGTCCATTAGACTGACTGATGCACATTTACATGCAACACATCTTTGTAGTAGAATAGTAAACAGTAAAATAAAACCTGTACAACACTTAACTGATTATTTATAAAGTGGAAAGTTAAGACATAGTTGGCAAATGCTAAAAAGCTGTTTCCGAGCAACACCCTGGCCACCCCCTGCTATATTGGTGTCCTCGTTGCTCCACCTCAGTCTTAAAAGTCTGGACACGCAGGAAACAGTTGGAACTGAACACTAAGAGGATGTTAAATTTGTTCAACAAAAGCTGCAAAAAACATCACATTGAATGACAGGGAGGACTCAGCTGCTTGTGCTTTCTTTATTTATATCAAGACACATTTACTGTATGACATTTTCATTTGGACAACTTATAATATATTCTGAGAAATGGTTACACAACCCTTTGACCCTGTGTGTCTATAAACACTTAAAAATTACATCAATGGTTTCTTCTCCCCTCTCCTTCGGTGCAGCCGGTTGGCACTATGCAATGTCCACTTTTCAAAAATTCAAATTCAATTTGTTAGATAGTGTTTTGCGTTTCATTGCTGATAAATGCAGATTATTAAAAAGGGGGTGGTTTGCTTTCTTTTACTTTAAACATGCTGGAAGTTCTTACAAAACCTATACAGATTTTCAGACTACAGCATATATATTCATTTATTCATCCATCTTCTATACCGCTTATCCTGTTCAGGGTCGCGGGTGGCTGGAGCCAATCCCAGTTGTTTTAGGGTGAGAGGTGGGGTACACCCTCTACTGGTCATCAGACAATAACAGGGCTGACACACAGAGACAGACAACCTTTCACGAACACACTCCCACCTACACGCAATTTGGAATCTCCAATTTACCCATTGAGCATGATTTTGGACTGTGGGAGGAACCCACGCATGCACTGGTAGAACATGGATTCTCCATACAGAAAGGCACACCGGGCGAACCCGGATCCAAATTGGTGACCTTCTTGCTGTTAGGCTGCAGCAGTAGCTGTTGCACTACCATGCAGCCCAGCATATACATGTGTTCTAGTAATCCCTGATTCTATCTGTGAACCGCTCAAAGCAGTCTGTCCTCAAAAAGAACAAAAATGGCCTCATGTGATGAGGTCGTCACATAAGAACCTACTAAATGGTTCATGATGTGTTGGAGAGATGGGCCTCAAAAACTAAGGTCTGCCTGTAGCTCTGCCCCTGAGTTTTCTAAAACACCATTGTGAGATTAATATGGATTTGTAAAAAGTTTAAAATACTAAGGGTACAAGAGGGACCATAGAAAGCCTAAAAATGTACAATACCCCCTCTTTAAGCATGTGAGGCTACTCAGGATTATGTCCGATTTTTGCTTTATGGGTGGAATGCCGTGCACATTGTGCTCTTTAATCAAGGCCACATTTTGAATAATTTGCCCCAGGGTTTTTAAAATATCAATTCACTCAGTTGATTTGGTGAATTGTTTCAGCCCAATTCAAACTACTGCTCTATGCAGTGTCAGATTCAGACTATAAAAATCATGATCGTTTTACCAATTCAAATGCCATTAACCATCCTGAATGGTAAATTATGTTCAAAAGTAGATTTTTCAAAAATTTTCACTGGGCATTGCCACTGGTGATTGGGGGTCATTTCAGGGTAATGACAGGAAGTGAAATAGTTGTTGAAGGAAGGGAAAGGGTTCCTTTTTGGTGGTGAAGAAAAAGAAGAGAAAAAGATACACCTCTGAATCCCCATGGGGGAACTGTTTTTTTCACTCTGTTATTTAGCATGCCACACTCACAGACTGAAAATACAGGGATCAGAGTGAGGGCCTGCACACGACAGACAATCCTGAGCTGTACGGGGTTTCAATGCCTTACTTAAGAGCATACAGCAGTGCCCAGAAAATGAAGTCCCAAACTTGGACTTGAACCATGAACCTTCTATTAAATCTCTACCAAATCTTTGCTATAGGAGTAACTGCCAGCCTGTAAGTTAGATAAGTTTATTCTTTAACAGCAGAGGGGGACCACACTGCTGTTGGTTTGGCCTGCTTTTTCTCAAAATGCCGTCCCTTTTGAAAACAGCTGAGATATGATGTTATAAAGAAAAAAAAGTGTTTTGACTAAGTAGATTAAATGCACTGCCAATCAATCAATCAATCAATCAATCAATCAATCAATCAATCAATCAATCAACCAATAAATCAATCAATCTTTATTCATACAGCAACAACCAACAACTTTTATTACTCCATGTCACAAAGAGACGAGGTTCAGTCCATACTGTTTACACCACCTTCACAGACCCAAAATCAAGATTTGACTCAGTCACACTCTTTATCAGGATTACATCTAATCCTATTTTAAGCAGTCATTACGGCCGGAGCACTTTGAAGCATTAGTAAGTCACAAAAACGGGCAGCCTTCTGCTGAGAACATGTCAAGACTGGAAAGAGGAAAGAGGAAGATGCAGAAAGAGATGGATTGCAAGAAAGCAGTAATACCAACACCCCCATCAACAACAACAACCATACAACAACCATTAACACCAACAACGACACTGTAGAGCAGTGGTCCCCAACCCCAGAGCTGGGGACCGGGACCGGTCCATGGGTCATTTGGTACTGGGCAACTCAGAAAGAATAAATGACTTCTGTTATTTCCATTTGATTTATTATCTGAGTCTGAATGATGTTTTATATTGAAAAAATGACCAGAGTTTCTCCATTACATCCATCTATGACTAACTCTAGATGCATGGATTCATGTTTATTATTTTATATAGAAAATACCATGTTTTTTTATACTGGTCTTATCATTTAAGTTGTTTTATTTATCTGCTACACCTTTACAGAAAATATTGTCTGACTTTAAACTGGTCCATTGCACAAAAAAGGTTGGGGGCCATTGCTGTAGAGTGTCCTTTGTGTGTTCCTGTTTGTTTAACATCCCAGGACTGACTCAATAATACTGGACTTAAAGCTGTCCAATGACACATTAAAAATATTGACAGTAAAACCAATGACAGAAGTATCCCAGTAGTCTTTTTTATTTAAAGTAGATGATGTTAAATGTAGTGTTTAATGGATACTAATCTGCTTTGGAATGTCACCTTAACAAAACACATTGAAAAAAAAAAAAACGCATTTGCACGTGAGCACTCTTTGTCTGCTGAAAAGGTTTTGTTGGCACCAATGTGCAGATTTAAAGAGAACATCTGTTCCATCACCAGATGAAAGCAGAATCATTTTCTACACCACCAGTTACAGCTGTAAATTTAACTTAATGAGACTTTATTTATCACTGATTTGTCTGATGGTGTCTTGTACTCATATTGAATTTTAAATATAACTTGCAGGGATTCAAGTTCTATAATGTTTCTTTTCACATCAACTAGCTTTAATGACTTGCTGTTGTTTTTAGATTTTGACCTTCTCAATGTTGGTTTCATTCATTTTCTTTCCTATTAATTAAATAACTTTCCAAATTAACTTGTGTTTTATGGAAAAGTGTCTGCAAGAAAATACCAAAAACACAAAAATAATTATGCAACATTCTTCTTTTTCTTCTACCCACAGGCTTGCTGTCTTCATTGAATCTTCTGAAAGCTTGTCGGTCCCGCAGCCTACCCAGCATGCAATGCTCCACTAAGGCACTGAAAAATTACACTCAGCTCTCTTTTCTCCCAGGGCATCAAAGCAGCTGTTCTGCTGAGCCAGAACCAGACACCGTGCTGTTCTGACAGCACCCGCCTTTGGCTCATCTCACCTCGTGTGTCCTTTTACTTATTGACTTGAGTCACAAGGCGACAAAAGTGCATGTGGCAAAAAAAAAAGGGGGCTTTATTGTCTGATCAATCTTTTTCCCTTCTTTTAATCCAAGAAAAAGCCAAGAAGCTTTTTTTTCTGAAGGGTATGCTTCTTTGTTAAAAATCACTTGAAAAATATTCTTTCAACTAGAAAAGTCTCAGCTGAAGAACACGATGCACAAAATCACCTTTACCCCCGTGCAGAGCTTCAGAAGTCTGTTCTTTGTCCAATCACTACCACACTCTTGACTTTTTTTTGTTTGGATTTTATCTTCAGTCGGCCAATCTGTCGATATCAAAGCATTTCTGTGTGCTGATGGTTTCACCACACTCTCTGTGTGTGCTGTGTGAAGCATTCATCATCCAGGGATGACTCACTGGCCACACATGGGAGGGACAAAGCGATCCCAGTCATCATGCAGTGACTGCATTAAGCTGGGGACGATGAAGTTTTTAGATATAATCCATCACCCTCCAGTTCAACAGAAGAGGTGTTTATGAAATGTCAATATAAGGAAGATAAATAGAACATCCTGCTACACTGATTCTGTTCTGCTAAAGATGAACACGGTTTTTAAATGTGTTCTTTCCCAACAGAGGTCATTACTTTATTTTTTTGCCCTTTAAATAATGTGAATATTTCATCTAAAAAAACCTTCAATTAGGATAAAAGCTTTGCTTTCTCTGCAGGCTGTCTCATTGTTCAGCAAAGCCAAATTTAGTTTGGTAATTGACTGGGGTCAAGTCACTTTGAATTGCTTGTCCTTGTTTATATTTTCATCAACACAGAAAATGTAGCGTTTGGTTTGAATTTATTTGCCATGAGTCAGCTCACCGAGTGGTGACTGCTTTATCCTTTAAGCAACACCTGCTTTATTCTCACACATTTATTCACTTTGATGCTCTGGAGCCAACGCTGGTGACGATAAGGGGCGCCAGATGAGTGTTTAAATGCTTTGCTTGAGGGTTTGTCATCAGCAGAGAGTGAAGATATCCATACGAGATGGAGTGAAACGTGTTTCTAGAATTACAATCATTGTGCTGCAGTTCTTTTCATGGCATGCTGGATTAAAAATGAAGACTAAAAAGAAAACATGTCGGTTAAAACTTAAATTTTTTTCTAAACTTTAATGAGTTCAACATTGAACCACATCACTATTCTTTGGCATTTTTAATCCCATATAGCAGATTTAAAAATAAACCACGTAGTAAGTGTATTCATTATGGAAATGATCATTTTTTAAAAAATATGTATTTGACATAAGTATCTTTGCATACAAAACGTGCTCTGGGAAACTGCAGTAGGGATGATCTGAAGAGACTCATTTCCTTGTCATTTAAATCCAGTCTTAGTGTCGACCAGCAGACTCATGTAAAGGTAAGAAATCACAGAGAAAAATTTAAAAAATGTAGCACAACTTGTGCCAAATACAGTATCACAGAGTCTGTAGGTAAATGCTGTGAAATGGTTTAGCAGAGCTAGCAGCACTAGCCTTCAGTCTTCCTGGATATAGATCTAGATCTGGAACTGCTCAACATTATGAGATCAAACCATCTGTCATCTGCTTGTTTACATCTGGGTAGTAGAGAATTACAGCATTTTGGTGATACCCCAGAATCTACACGTGGTGGCTGCACTTCAGCTTAGATACAATATACGAGCAACATTTCAGACCAGAGGCCTGTTCTACAAAGCTGGATTTAGACATCAGGTATCTCTCTGCGTTACCTGGGTCAGTTTAACGAGACATTCTCAATCCTGATACGCCTTACTAACAAACTGGATATCAACTCACTCAGTGAATCCAGAGTTTTCCAGTCTTGCTCAGCATGCAAGGGGAAAAGGGGTGGTGTCTGCAGCGTCTGACCAATTACAAACATGGAAAATGGAGAAAGCCCTGCAAAGCAGCCTACTTTACCATGGAGGAGCAGACAGTTATTCTTCAGACGTATGAAGAATTCAAAAACATCATCCGGGACAAAAGCAGCACTGTTGCCGCAGCAAAAGCCAGGAAGGAATGCTGGCAGACTCTGTTAATGCGTAAATTTGTGAGATCATACATTATTAATTCATTGGATAAAATAAACAGACAGCACTCTGATCACTCAGTTGGACTTTATTACAGCACAGACGTTTGGGGCAGAGCTCTTCATCAGTGTCCAAACTTTGGTTTATATTTTCATTGAGTTTTGAGGCTCCGTCCCCGAATGAGCGCGTTTTGTGATGGAATATTGAATGAGATCAATATTAATTCCTCAACTCCCACGTAGTTTTGCGTTCCGTAAATTAATGTTTCTATAGTGATGCCACGTGTGACCATTATTATTAACGTCATTATTAAAGATGAAAACAGTGGAGCTAAACTGACTTTGGGAACAAGTACAAAAACATCTTTCAAAGCAGTCAGTGACAAGACTTTCATTGTGTCATCGTGGACATCAAAAGGGTTGCGTCTCTCCCTGAAAATTCTCTCTCTCCTAAGCGCTCCGCACACCAACATCAACAGGATCTTCTAAAAATAGGCAGGCTATTTTTTAAGAGAGCTGATTGGTCAGGAGGTGGTGATTTTCTACTTGTTGATCTCTTATCCAGATCTTAACCTGCCCTGGAGCAGGTTAGCTGTTCAGCATAGGTTATTTATCCCGATAAGAAGTGAGCTAGCTTTGTAGGATGGAAAATCCAGGGTTAACCCAGGATGCAATCATAAAATGTTATGATCCTGTTTGTTCTTTTAATGCTAACTGGCAAAGATAATGTTTGATGGTTTAATCGAAGTGAATGCACACAGAACTACAAAAAAAATCAAAAAAACATCTTACGACAGTAGTGCTTTGGTCATGTTTGACTTTCACTGGATGCTGCACACACTGAGATGATGAAGGAACTAAATGTAGTCAAATTCTGACACTGCCTCCAGCATAACCTCTTATACAACAAATAAAGTAAAAAATTACCGCGCCACATCACAATTTCGCAGAATAACTGAACTGAGTATGATTGTTGCGAGAGAGTGAAAACATTTCATTTCTATTTACAGGTGATTTAAATCCTGTACTATAGTATACAGATAGCCGACAAATGGAAAAAAGCATCTCCACACTTTACCCAACAAAGTGATATTTTGAAGAATTATGTCAAACAGCATCACGAACAAAAAGACAAGGTAGGAGAGTGTTTCATCCCCTCAACAGAGAGACTCATGGAATCAGTGGCAGAACATGGAGGCCAGAAACTAAACTGTAAAACGCTTCAGTGAGTCTTTCCTGAAAGTATCCTCTTGTGTTTATCAGTAAGGAAAAATTCAATAACCAAAATCCTTTCGCCAAGCAGGCTTTCATGTCTGAAGATTTGGTTGTTTCCTGTTTCAAAATATCAACTTGCCGCAGTGGCCCAAGCCTCCAGAAAGAAACATGCTTATTCCCTCATGCTCCCTTTTCTTCATGAAGGATGGTGAAAGAGGGAAAATTGGGTTTTTTGCTTTCTGCTGTAGCTTAAGGCCTTCACATTAGTCAACCAAATAATTAACTTAGAGCTGCACAGTGTAACAGAGCATTGTGGGGTATCCATCCTATAATTGAAATTCACTCATTGAGGCTGCATTTACTGCAAATCAATGTTTCACTTCTGACGAACATTTTCATTTTCTGCTGTACACATATTGTACCTCAGGTCCATAAATGATCAAACCCATTGTGCTGCTTGGGCATTTTGTGGTCAGCACTAGTTTTTTCTTTGTCAACGCTTTTAAATTGAGTTCAAATATTCTGGTTCCCATACATCAAATAAGAAAAATGAGAGTGAAAGTATCATAAATTCGAAGATTAAACCGCCTGCTTTTGTTATTCAAGGTTAAAGGCTCAGCAGGTGAATTACACAGGGGGAAGTCATTGTGTTGTGTAAAGGTTCCACGGAAGAATTCAGTCAAGAAATACTCAAACAGCGTAAAAGCGTGCAGCGCACACAGCTGCCTTTTTAACAACATGACCAAATAGTACTTTAAAATCCAACTACACACAAAAGCAAGAAAGCCAGAAAGGAAATCTGTTTCCATAGAGATCAGAGCAGCAGTACTTATTAATCTGATTGTATTACTGCTGCTTTTCAGTAATGTTGTATACTGAGTGGGATTGGCTTTAAAGCAAGCACTTCTTTGAAATGTTCATGGAGCAGAGAAGGAATCTTTGGAAATGCCATGAAGCAGCACTTGAAGCTGCAAACTAATCAAGGTGTTCTAAAATTAAATGTCATATAGAAATTAAGTGGTAGAAAATGGTGCGCATTAGCTGTTAATGTTATACTTGCATTAATTAGAGTGCAGATCAAGCTTTTACTCGATTGCAGTTTACATGCTATGAACCATCAAGGATAAGTTCCAAAATAAAATGAACTTTGATTGTAAATCCAGAGGACACTCACATATGTACTTCACACAATGGCATGATCAAAAATGACAGATCCTCTGTACTTTCATATCCTGCTGATTTCTGAAGCTGAGTTTTTGTTTGTAGTGCATGCCTGGAAGGAATTTGATTAAAAAAAGCTCAACTAAGAATGACTCAGCTTTACAGACTTTTAACAGACTTTAAAAGAAATATTAGTCATAGACGTCATTTTCAAAAAGACAGTTTGACTGACAGTGGAAAAAAAAAAAAGCAACAGCTGTCTTCACAGAAGTGAAGTTGTTGGTTGGAAATGACTGCAATAAGAGCTCGCTCATGTAAGAGAATGATATGTGGATGCCCTTGTTTAAGAGCTGGTTTCCTGTTTGAATGCGACAGAATAAAAGGAGGAAATTATCTACACACAGGAACACAACTCACTGACTGAATGCTGGGTCAGTATGTGCACTGTACCAAAATCCATGTAACAAAATAGAGAAAAAAAATAAGGGATTTTTTTTAAAATATAGCAAAGCAAGGCCTTAAACTGCACTGCAAAAACTGACATCTAAGCAAGTGTGTTTTTGTCTTGTTTAAAGTAAGAATTGCCTTATTATACTTGATATGAGCCACATTCAGCAGACAAGTCCTGGAACGTGTCTTATTTCCAGATATTCAAAGACAAAAATAAGGTCTGAATTACCTTCAACAAGTAAAAAAATCTGCCAGTGGGGTCAGAAAAATTTACATGTCAAGTTTCGAATAATGTCTAAATACAAGAAACTTTCACTTACTCCACAGGCAGATTTTTTTTACTTGTTACAAACAATTCAGAGCTGATTTTTGTCTTTAAATATCTTTAAATGAGACATGTTTCTGAACTGGTCTGGTGAATGAGGCTCATATTAAGTCTAAAAAGACATTTTTACTAAAAATAAGACAAAAGCACTTCCTAAGATTTCAGTTTTTTTGCAGTGTGAAAAATACCATCCAATTCTTTTACATACATTTTACTTCTTTTTTTCCCCCATGTGTTTGGTGTAAATAAAAAGCATCATTTTTGTAGTGTGCTCCATAGGTTTTCATATGAATCATATAGAAAAAGACACTAAACATCGAGTCATTGATCATTTTATAAATCGCTTTTCATTTTGAACATCCTAAATGTATGCATGAGAAGACATAACTATTAAAGATATTGTGTTAATGTAAATATTATGTATGAAGAGCATTTTATTTCTAGCTGAAAGCAAGCGCTGAGTTCTTCCTCTGCAGAGCAGTAATCTGAGATGGTGTCAGATATACAGCTGCACTCTGCTCTTTAACACTGAGTAGGCTGACTTCCTTCACTGATAAAACTGTCTATCACATAAACAGGCTTCCAATTAAAATAATGCTATTTGTACAAAGCACAAGACGGTCTCCTCTGGAGAAAATGATGGGAGGTAGTGTCATAGTTGTCTTTTTTTAATCCACTGCAATTTTTGTTGAAGGGACTTGTATTTAACTTTGACATCAGAGATTATGGGGTGGGACAAATGCACATTTCTTTTTTGTGGCTGCCAAGCAGAGTTTTGACAACACTGAGAGCCAACAAAGTAATGACAATGAGTGTGATTGAGTGTAGCCTGAGCAGGGGTACTTCAGCAGCTCATTTCAAAAGGGAACACTCATAGCGTCCATGCGACAAAACAACAATTCACACAGACAGCTAACATTTTTGTTTTTCAGTGCTTGTATGTGGTGTGAATTTATCACCTTTGTAATTTTTTTTTTTAAAGTTCAATCTCTGTCAGCCAAGCTCTGACAGGTTGTTTTTGAAGTTGTATTTTTCATTGAAGAGATTTTTTTGCATTTTCTTCTAAGCTTTGTAAGTGACAACAACGGTCTGATAAGGGAATCATACAGCAGAGGTGGGTTATACTGGAGGTACGGAGTTAAAAAAAACAACAACAACAACAACTCTATCTTTTGGTATCTTGTTCAGCCTTCACTCAAATGCTTCAAGAGGTGGTTGGTTGTAATCCAAACTAAATATAGGTTTATATCTTTAATAACCTTTTTATGGCAAATCTGTAAAAAGTAGGATTTAGAGTTTATTATGAAAAATCAAATGCTGACCTTTGGCATATAAGTCTAAAAAGTCACTTTTCTGTTTGGTTTTTATGATCCCTGTGGTAAACAATAAACAAGCAGTTACATTGTAGAAGAAACACATCTTATGGTTACATGTGAAAAAAAAACAACAAAAAAAAAAAGTATAGGGTTTCACTACCTTTGTCTAAATTTAAATGTAGCCCAGTTTTAAAATAATTTGTAACTGGAGGGGCATTTTCAGCTTTACTAGCATTAACAGGGTTGCACCAGCTGAAATTATGACACTATAATCTGCGGTGCACGGGGGCATAATGGTGAAGTATAGTTGTTCTGTCCCTGATCCTCCCTCAAGGATAGTGACAGTGGCAGAAGGAGGGAAAAAGGTGTAACAGAGCTGCGTGTATGTGCTAATCTGAGTGTTTGTAACACTCCAGTAGTGTGTGCTGATTGTGCTTCCGGTACCCAGTTATGCAATGTGAAATCACTTGCTGCGACACCAATCTAACACTGTTTGCATAACGCTATCAGAATTCTGTTGTGGGATTCTCAGTGTGAAGAGGGCAATATGTTAGCTAGTTTGGACTTCCTGCCTTTTTAGTTTAGATGAACCTTACAGTGCTTTGGCTCAACTTTAGACTCTATATTTAGAACAGATGTTCACCCACAGCGAAGCCATATTTTTTAGCCTTCCCCCTACTGGCTTGATGCAGCACTGATCATAAAACACACCTTTGTCATGTTATAGTTAGTTCTGTTGTTCTGATTTATGTTTACATCTTTATTTTGCTGACAGGTTGACTTTTAGTGTGTGATTTGACATTAGATAGATGATTGATTGACAGCTCTGTTGACAAATGCAGCTCCTGCAGCACTAAACACTGGATTGACTGAGTAGAGAAGATATATAGAGCAAATCTCAAACAGTAACACAAGAGTTTTCTAAACCAAAGTGTGTCCGCTTCAAACCCAGACCGGAATCTGTTGTACTGTGGACTGGACCCACCTGAGATCTTTTATGTTTTATTTTAAGTTAAATGTGTTTTTGGTGTGTGGGAGGGCAGTGACTATAATCCTGTGATTCCATCACTAAGATTGCTTCTGGGCAATGTCTTAGCAGAAATTCCACCAGTGCAATGTAAGAGCAATAGTTTGGCCTCACATCTCATAGTGGGAGCCAAGAGTTGCACTGTCAGTGAGCACAACCATTCAATAACACAATGTAGCTTACAAACTAGCTTACTAACTCGTCTCGAGGATGGTTCAGTGGGGAATTTGCACTTAAGATGAAGACAGAGCGTAAACAGAGTTGGTGCAACAGGCCGCAGAAAAACAATTTTTGGGTCCTTTTTTGTGCAGATCAACAAACTGAAGTTGTTACAGAAAGGAAGTATTTTATCAAACCATTAGTGGTATGATTTAGAGCAGCACAAGTACTTTTCTGTCCCAACCCATTACTGCCTGCGTTATTTTAAAGTGATCTAATAGTCAAAATTGTTATGAATGGATTTGGTGGATGAATTTTAATGGACCGCCATTGTTTGCATTGCATTGCAACAACTTGCATCGTTTCCTCTTCATTTGCTGTTTTTGAAGGCATTTTAATGTCCTTGTGCTTGTATGACTGATAAACAAAGTTATGTTTTAGATGGTTCAACCTTTTTTTGAAAGAGGCTTAAAAAATAGTTTTCACAGAGAGATAGATAGATGACATTTTGGAAGTCATTTTGTCTGCCAAACCCATTTCATTTCACATCATTGTTCTCATGCGGATTCCAGTGTGATGTTGATAGTGTTCTTCAGATGTTGTACCTGACAGCTCAGGCTTATACTGAGTTATGCGTGGATAAACTGCTGAGTTTATTGATAGACAAAAATGATTTGAATTGTATGAGTGTAACTAGAGGGTTATGCAGAGGAAGAGCCAGGCACAAGCTTCACCTCATCAAATGTAGGGATTTGTTGATTTGAGATTTTTTCTTTTTCTAAGTACTTTTTTCATAAAATGACTATCCAAAGTTAACATTTAATGAAATATATGATAGAAAGACCTTCTGTAAATTATGACTTGCTTCCCCAATTATACGTGACAAGATATCAAGAATTTCAAAACAGAACATTAGTTTGCAGTAAACAAAAGAAGAAAACTAATGACTTTAATATCCTGCAGGTTGAGAAAACAGAAATTAAATCTGAATTACTTATATGATCAAACTGCAGCTGCAGTATTGTAGCATTTCCTTATTGTGCTCCACGGTTGAAGGCATTTATTTTTCATTTAACCTTACAGTGATTGTTCCATTTTGTTGTTTCCATCTTTAAATGGACACCAGCAGGTATTTTTTTTTTGTTGCATGGGAGAATGAGGATACCAATTAGCACATAATGCTGAGGACAAGCTGCAACTATTATCTCCTGCCAAGTGTAAAATTAGTGTGATTATCAGCATTATTACTGTAGAAATATGGTGGAATGTGGATAATTTAAAGACTGAGAGCTAAATGGGAGTTTTTCAATCAGTCTATCTGCACATCCAGCATTAAGTGGGAGAGGCGAGAATTCACAACATGTCAGGGAAGTTAATTACCTCAGTGAATGCCTCCTAGCAGAGTATGGAATAATAGCATCAGGGGAGGGACAGACTTTTTCCTCTGCTGTATTGGCTTTATGTTACAGTGGAATCCTTTCTCAACCCCTATTTCACTTTAATTAGGCGTTTGCCCGAGAGAATTACTTTTACGAAAAAACATCTGTGTTCTTGTTTTCCCAGGGGCAATGACCTCACAGTAAGTGTTTCTTATTCTTTCTCTGATTACCACACATGTTCATCCACAACTGACGACCTTGTTACGGCTGGTGCTTCAACTCTGTCTAAAAGAATTAAGTGGTGCAAATACGACCACTGAACTCAATATGTACCTGCAGCTCTTGACTTCTTATTTATTTACTTTTTCTCCTCTTGATATGTGATTAACTGAGAGAGCTGAAAGTCTTACCATTTGAACTGGACATATTCATCATTCCAGATATACACAGATCTCACTAAAACATGGGACAAAATGGATTTATGATCAGTTTTTTTAGTCATTTGTGTGAGATGCTAGCTTTTGTAAATTGGTTAAGAATTTGTGTTTTTCTTTTTCTGTACATATTGTTCATTGTTCTGTATAAAAGTCAAATGATCTTGTTATTATTATCATTATCTTATATCAAATTTCATATGTAAATGTTCCATTGATCACTGAAGTTGGTATGATTTGTATAGTTTATAAATTATTTTATCTTTACTATATTAGAAGAAGGATCCTGTGAGTTAAAGTTAATGAATTTAAATGAAATTGCTTTAATTTTCTTTGGTCCCTCGTCTTTCACTGCCTTTATAATCACAACACTTTTTTTTACTTAATTGTCTAAAACCATAACAGGGCAAAACTGTATTCAATGTACTGTTTTATTATTAAATCACTTTTATCAACATTTTTTTTGTCTTATGCATTGAACTATTTTTATTTTCTTCTGTTCTCTAGATATAATGCACAGAGGTTAGAGTGTGTGCAACCATTTCTCACCATCTAGCTACATAAGTTGCGCAAATTCTTTATCATTGGTAATCCCTGTTTTCCCTTTTGATTCTTTTACGAACTATTCCAAACTTTTTAAAGACCAAACACTGTAAAAAAAAAAAAAAAAAAAAAAAAAAAAAAAAAAAACGGGATAGAAGCAGAGAGGAGCTGTCAGGTGAGGAAGTGCATATTCAGTATTTCCTAATCTGTACAATCTGATGTGTTTCATTTTGCGTAGGTTACCAGTCAAAAGTTTTAGAAAACCCCTGTCTTTTCTTTTCTTTTTTCTTTTAAAAACTGAAATCCAAACAGTTCAAATCCAATAACCACCACCATGGTATCAGACCAAGGGAGGTAGTCAGAGATCTGAACACCCAGGAATCTGAGTAAGTGGATTTTTTTCCACTCGGCCCCCATTGATGTCAAGCTGTAGCTTTTTACAGCCTTGTGGGGAACCAGTGCTGAGTGTGATCATGGGGGAGAGGTGGGGCCAAGTTTGACACACTGTGGGCAAACTGTCAGCACCTAAAACTTGAGTGTGGAGAGGTCAGATAGGAGAGTTTCTCAACTAGGAAGATGGTATTATTGTTAAACTATAGTCAACAAAGAGCAATTGCTCCCCTCGTCTTCCAGGTGACTCAGCACAGTGAGGACATCAATGCTGATGGCGTCTTCTGTCTGTCAATTCTTTCAGTATGCAAACTGAAGTGGGTCCAGGGTGGGCTGTAGGCAGGCAGCCCAACCTCTTAAAGCACTTTGTGAATACAGGTGTGACTGCCACTGGACTGTAAACCAGTGAGACTGCCAGCTGTCTCTTTTGGGTGAGGAGGACAGTGGCTGTTTAAAGGCATGATGGGATGGACCTCAGTCAGCTGCTCAGCACAGGCTTTGAGTGCCTTCCCACACACTCGGACAGGGGCTGGCAGCTTCCTTTGGGTTTATTCAACTCAACACACATCTCACTTTATGTTGTTTTACAGTCAAGGAGTCAGTACTGGGGGCTGGTGGAATTGGAGTGATTTTTAGGGTCTTTTAGGATGATATAAATGGTTTGTTTCTCTGGTTGTTGCCTCTGTCATTTGTAATGTGCTGTTTTGTCTGCCACTTCTTCCTTTAGTTGATGTCAGTAAAGTGGTTTCCTCAGCTGTCTTCTTGGTGTCTCTTTTTCACCTCTCCAGGTCAAAACTGGCCATAGCCTGTATAAGGCCCTCTCTTGACCTAAAGGTGGTGTTGCAGCATTGAAGAGTCTGGATTTCATCGCTCATCCAGGGTTTATGATTTGGAAAAAAACGGATCCCGTCATGATGGTGACAGTGTCAACACAGCACTTGATCTAGGAGAGTACTGTCTGTAAATTCATGAAAAATATGTGTTCAGATAATTCCAAAGAAGTCTGTTCTGTCTAGTAACAACTGACAAGCTTGGGAAGAGGTGGCTCTGTGAACAAGTGCATTTTCACTTCTGATTGCACATCTCACATACCGGACATGTGGCAGTGTGTTTCAGCACACTTGGTTGAAGTCACTGGTAACAACAGTAACTCCTTATGGCTGGATGTGCTACTGTTTGTTTATGGCAGAGATCAAGAAGCTAAGTACTGTGCTTACAATAGCATCTGGTGGGATGTACACTTCTATTGCAATATCTACTGTTAGCTCTCTATGGATATCAAAAGTTCATTATGAGACTGCCAGACCCTCTAAATCAGGAGAACAGTGTGTGTCAGTGATCCGGCTTTTATTGTACCAGTTGTTACTGCACAAAGCCCCCCTCCACTGCCTTTACCAAGTCTCTGGTTCTGTCCTGCTGGTGCAGCATGCAGCTGGCTAGCTCCCCTGCAGCGTTGGGGACCTGCAGGTTAAGCCACATCTTTGTAATGCACAAAACGCTGCAGTTGCAGATAAAGCAATTTTAGCAACAAGTAACTCTAATTTATCAATCTTGTGAAGCTCCTTTTTAATCTGTAATGCTCCGTCACTTTTAAACCTTGGTTATGGCTTTGTTGTATTTTCATGTTCATCTTCACAGGGAAATACTAAACACATGAGCACTATGGCTGAACATTAGCTAAGTTTTCAGAAATAAGATGTGCTACTCAAAACTCATTAGAGCTACAAAATAACAATAGAAATCATCGTTTGCCAGTTACTGCCAATGAAAACTCAATAAACAGCCTTCATATCTTGTTTTCTGTTTTTTTAAAATTTTGATCATTCAAGTTTCATTTTTATATCTGAATATTTAATAAATAATTGCAGTGTTGATAGCAGATGCCCATTGCATTTTTTTCTTTTTATTGCCATTAATGTTTTTGTTTTTTGTTTTTTGTTTTTTGTTTTTTTCAAGGGCAGCATGTTTGCAGAATCTGCAGAGGGAGTTCAGCCGCTCAATGATACAACAGTACCGTTGTCTGACACTGAATACATAGTTTTAAGAAGAAATGAATAATTGCTGCTGACCTTGCATGCATTTGTTCAGGTTTTATACCCATTATTTCAACTGAAACAGCCTGTACTCGGTTAATAAGGGCATGCTGTTCAGAGCTGCACAAAGGAGAATATCACATGAATACCACTGTTGTGCAGCATTGTATTTGACATGGACGTAGTCTTCTCAGTTTTATCGCCTGTTTCTGAAGAGGCATTTTGAAGCAGAAAGTGGACCGTACCATATCTGAAATGATGCCTCGACATCCGATCAGCCTAGAAACAGACAAAAGAGGTGGAGATGACTCAGCCTGTAAGTCTCAAGCAAGTACTTACATTGATCCCTTTTGCTTTTGTAGCCATGCTTAAGTGGACACCCAACAAAAAGCAATTTTGTGCATTTAAATTCAAGGTACACATTTCAGCATTAAGATTTTGGCTTTCCACAAAGACTGAAGGTCTAGAGAATTGGTTCTGTTACAATCTGACACTGTGAGTGGGATATGGCATCTTTATGGCATCACAAACTGAAAATGACGCCATAAATGAGTGGATTTTACATGATCTCAGACATTTGACATTACAGTGATGAATAGCATGCCAAACTGCATCAATCTCAGCTGTTACAGGGTTTTGTGTAGAGCCACACAAAAACTCCCTGATGGTTTTGAATGACAGCGAATCTCACGCAGACTTCTAAATAAGTCACAAACTGAAAAGGCAAATTTTGAAAAGGATTATTTAACCTATAATTTTCACATCAGAGTTTTGAAGTAAGAGGTTTGTTATGATTGACTCCCTCTTTAAACAGACAACTGCACACAAAAATGAAACAAAACAAACAGCAAATTGAATTGCTCACAAAACCTACACTATCAGAGGAGTTGAGTGGGCATTTTTCACACTTCCTCAGTAATTACTGCAGTTAACACTGCAAATGTGTGTTTGTAATTATAGCACTGTCACGTCAGAACTATACAGCAGTGGCCAGCTGCTGTTTCTTCAATCAGAATTAAAAAACAAAACAAAAGCATGAAGTCTAATAAAGCAATCCTAATAATGACTAAAAATACCAATAAATAATGACAAAAGGCTTGTTTGCTTTAAAAAAACAACATTATTTAAATTTTTGCAGTTGAGCCTAACAAGAGTTACTGAAGCACCATGATTAGTTTGGTGAATTGTTAACAGGACAAGGCTTGTGTAAAATATTTTTTAATAGTTAAAACAGAAATGTAATGAAAAAACAACAACAATTATATATATATATATATATATATATATATATATATATATATATATATATATATATATATATATATATATATATATATATATATATATATAATACCCCTCTGAAAATACTGTTTTCCTGAAATCTACCTCAAACATCACAAGTTTCACCAACACTGATAGAAGATGTCTAAAACAAAGCAGCAATAAAAGTAAAAGTTTGGATGTCAGACTTTATATTAATTAATCACTTTCTGATGTTAAGGACACAGGAGAAAAGCAAGTATGAGGCCCTGCCCTACAATTTTAACATGTTTGAAGTGTTACACAGTCAAAGAAAATAGACAAAGAACACTGCTAATTTTTTTTTAATGTGCTTGTACACCTGTCTTTTGAATGCAGATAGGCACTTATCTCTTTTTTAGCTGTATAATAACAGAGGTTAACTGAGGTACAAGTTCTACCCCGCAGATGTTCATGCCAGAGAGAGAGAGAAAGAGAAAAAGAGATCCGACAGTGAGAAGAACACATGAAGAAAACTCATCAGAGGAAGCTTCCAAATACCAGGGGCTCATGGAGTAATACACAAGTAGGGGATAATGTGTAGCAAGCAGCAGATTATGCAGATAGGGAGCCCAACAGGGTGAGCAGGACCTTGACACACATTCAGATGAAATCGAACAGTTCCATGCACAATGAAGTCCAAACAAGAGCCTGCTGTAATGTTGGAAATCATCTTCACAACATTTTATTAATGATCACTATTTTGACATTCTTTGGTCAAAACAACAGCATTTTTCTGCTGGATTTATGCTTAAAATAACTGCAGCACCTGATTTATTTCATCTCCCTGTTACTTTCATTGACTGTTGCCTCTTTCTTTAACTCAACCAATTTTCTAAAACTGCTGAACCCCATGATGTGTCCTCCTGTTGAGTCTGCTTTTACTGGTTTGTGTTTTGCCAGGTCTGCACTTTTTTCCTTCTCTGTTTTCCTGAATTGAACAATAAGGTAAGTTATCATTTTGATAGAAGTCTTATTTTTATGTTGTAGTTCACATTACATCATTATTACTAGAGGAAAGGGACAAAAGTAGCAGATTGAGAGCTCATGCACCTGCACTGATGCTGCATGAACTACTTCTGGCTGTTGGAACGGGCAACAGGAGCAGTGAGGGTCCCCATGATCGAAGCCCAGTAAAGTCTAGTGATATGATAGCCTGTGTGCGGTCAGGTTGTTGACTTTGTCATTGTTTTGGGGTTTGGTAAATCAGAATCAAGTATTTAATTCAGCCAGGAGACATGCTATGCTTGGTTTACCAGCTTGAACCCCGATAAGGGGCACTGCTCTTGGTCCTGGAGTAAGAAGTCACTGGCAGGAGAGATGGACATTATATTGCATTATGGATACTGCAGAAACAGCCACGAAGTGGGTGTGAAGAAAGAGGGGCGCCTGGTTACTTGTTGCTGGGTGAATGCAAGCATGAACAATTTAATATTAGCCTGTCATCTTCTAATGGCCTAATTATGTTATGCTACAAGTGTTCTCTTTCTACCTGGTGTGAAGCGGCAGGGTTAGGATTGCAACCATAGACTGTATATTTAATGGACATAGTCTCCGTGACGTCACCTGTTTCTGAAACAGATTTTTGAAGCAAAACAGCCGACGTGGCCATATTGGAAATAAGGCGGGCTTTGAGTCTCCACAGTAACAGCCATAGGGCGCCCAGCAGTCACATGAGCTGAGCTTTGTTTCTGATTGAACGAACTGGCAATCTTAATATTGTCTAAACTGGTGCATTAGAAAAAAATTCACCCCCCATGTATTGTGTGTGCCATTAGTGAAATTAGTGATTCAGACAGGAGACACTTTTTATACCAAGCTGTAAACATGTTTATTTCTGCGGTGAAAATGTTTTTTTGGTTCGGTGTTTTTGTGATTTCCGGTGCTTCCAGAGCCAGCCTCAAGTGGACACTCGACCACTGCAGATTTTAGCACTTCCAAATTGTCTCATGTTTTCAGAGCGGAGGTTGCCACTTGATTGCAACAGAGTGAAGTTTGAGAAGAGAGAGAGGAGCAGGTAAAAGTCAGTTTTAATGACTGGTGCTCACAATATTTTATACTTTATTTCAGACCCATAGGTCTATATCAGCATTTAAAACTATCAAAAAAAAGATATAACTAGTTATAAATACAGTAAAAGGCAAACAAAGGTTTAGTAGCCACAGTTAACGAAATTAAAAAAACACAAAGAGATGTATTTTTCTAGTGTTGCCAAAAACAACAACAAATGATCTTGTGTCACTTCATGTTCTCTGGTGAGATTTTTTTTTTACTCACCTTCATGATGGAGGTGTGTTTGGTGTTGTGAGGACAACGCATAGAGAACATTAAAATGTAGAGAAAGGTAAATGTGTCAATAAAGAGCACATGAGATTGTGCTTGTATCCCTGCTGTCAGTGAAGTGACAGGAAGCTTCTGTGATGGATGACAAGTACGTCAAGTTTTCACCATCAAATGTGTCCATCAATACAAATATGTTTGTGCCTAATAACAACTTGTCTTCCTCATCTTTAAATCAATTAATTTTCTGCATAGGATTGTTGATTCTTTATGACAGACTGCATAAAGCGTGGATGTAGTGTCAGTAAAAATCATCTACTGGGTTCTGAAGATATATTCCAAAGAGCCACAACACGTCAACACGTCATTCAATCAGTCATGTCCTAATTATGTCTAATCATGCTTATTTCTTAGCCTCAATATTATTATCATTGATGAGCTATGAAAACTTCACCACAACCCTGACAGTTTTCATAACTTTAGAAACAAATTATTGAGACCTTATATGATTTTCTGTGCTAAGAGGGTTGGGCATGCTGCAGACTGTCGGATCTGAGAGTTTGTGCTCTAATTTAGGCACTGCCTATTAATCTCAAAAGTATTTAAATTAAGCCCATAAAGACACAATTAAATTCCAGCAGCATACTAGTAAGAGATGGTACACTCTGCCTCTCAAGACGGAACCTCAGACACAACAGCACTATGACTTCTGGGAAATTCACTGGTACATCAGAAATGAAGGATGTACAGGTTCCGAAATTTGCATACATACATCAAAGCACACACAAATAAAAACATACTCTTGAACACATACAAAATAAATGTTTACCTCCCGAATTTGGACTTTTTGAGATTCAAAGAGGCTGTGAGGACTATCTGTTTGAAATGGTTTTCAGCGATACCTTTGGTCAGAATTGCATGCGCACTGTCATGATGACATGACTCCTAACAAGGCGTGTGTTTGTTTTGAAAATGAATTGAGGTTGGATCTTCTTTTAAACAATACTTTTCTTTGTCCAAGTCAACTTTTTAATGGACATAATGTGACGAGGTATGTATCAGTTGCGCAGCACTGCTGTTTGAAACGTGACAACAAGCAAACTTTGTCAGTTTACTGTAGTTTAGTTAGCCAGTTATATTTCACGCTAGTGGCAGCCCAGTGCTCTGAGACCATCTGAGATGTATTTGTGGGCTACCGTTTAACATTAGTGAATCCTTATGTCCTGCCAGTGATGCCTATCTAAGCTAACATAACCTCACTCTTCATTTTACTGACAGACTCTCAAGTTTGATCAGATCACTGCAGAATAACTGCTGCATGTGGGTTGGAATGAACATTATCACAAATAGCTTAGCCCGTATTTTAGCCTTTAGCTTGTGGTTTAGCCTTCAGCCCGTGCTCTATCACTCACCTGTTTAGCTTTCTTCTTCTCTTCTGTCCATTTTCTGTCCGATAGTTCAGCTCCAGTCTCCACCATCACTACAAAATGAATCCCAGAAATCATTTTCAGCAGATAAAAACACAGATCTCTCTTCTCACTGCTAAGCTTCGTCAGCTGGTGTGGTGTTGTCATAGAGACTTCAACGTGCCGTAAATCAATCCGGTCCTGTCCAACCTGATCGGTAAGCATATAAGCATTTTGAAGGCTCTGCATTTACAAGAGGAAATACCATTTAGAAATAACCTATGTTGGTGCTGATAATCTCATTTTAAGTTGTAGATTAAGATCAGGCAGATATCTAGAAGTGAGACTTTTTCAAGATCACTTAAAAAGTCCTCACAGTCCCTTAAAGCTAACACTGCAGGTTGCGCCTGCTCAGGTGTCTTACAGCTTGTCCTTGACAATGGACTCTTCCTCTTCTCTGAAATGATCCCACTGCTGGGATGCTGGCAGTACTCAGGGTGTGGAGGGATTTTGTGTGAAATATTAAAGGTGTTCTCACAAATCGTTCGAAAGGGCAAAACTGTTTCTGGTCTGTCTTTTCAACTTATTTTTGCTCAAACTTCTCACTTTTTCAGACCTCTATTATCTTTTATATTTGATTTCACTGTTATCTGCTTGAAGTCTCCTGCAAAAACCTCTGCTGCTATGACATTACATGGCTGTGTGAGGGAACAGTCATCCCACTTTACACACGGCTGCCTTGCAATATGGGCAGCCTGTTGACAATGCTGGGAGTGCATAACCCTTTATTTGAATGGGCTGTTTGCACATGAAGTGGGCTGCAGTTGACAGACCTGTCTGGCATTTCCTTGAAATGCCCAATAGACACTTTGATAAGTATTTCTGAGAAATAGCCGAAATTAAATTGCATAGCTGGCAAAATTGATTGAATGTTCACTCCATTCACAAGTTCTCTTTTTGTCAACTCTAACTTCTGGAGAATATGTGGCTCATTAGCAGCTAAATGTTGCAATTTGTTTACTAGCAAGTCTCTAATTGAGCCTGTCTGCTGACCTTTTTCTTTGAAGCTCTGCTTTTGTATTGCAAAATATGTCATACTTTCACCTTTTGAAGGCCTTTAAAGGTCTCTTAAAAAAAGAGAAAGTACATTTGTTGGTTGAACATGTTCACATTGATGCATAACCTTTGACATAACATTTTCATTCACAGAGCATGTGAATGGATGCCTCTAGTGTTTGTGCTAACCCCTGTGCATTTAAAACCAGCAACAAGCCATCCACTAAAAAAATCCATTCCTTGTCCTCTGTTGTCATGAAAAATCAGTCCAAGTTTCAGAAAGAAATCAACAAAGAAGTTTTGATTTGTTTCTTTACCTGAGTACTTTTTTCAGTCAGCTTCTCACCTTGAGCCTCACTCTGTGTCTAAGTCTGCAAAGTGGAGATAAATTGGCATGTGTGGATGTTTTTCCAGTATTCAAAGGTTTCAATAATCCTTTGGTCCATTTCCAGCTTAAGGTATTTCTGTGATCCTCAGTGACTTGTCACTCCCATGACGGTGTGCCCTCAATCAGATGAGATGGATGCTGCCTGCAGCTGCTCATTTCATTCAGAGCAGCTGCACACGCTACTTGTCGCACAATCTCCATATTACACCTGTTGATTCACTCTATCTTTCAGGTTCTGCAAAATACCTCCAACAGCCAACGAGGACGGTAAGTGAAGAGACCATCTCTCATGTGTTGTGTGACCTTGTCTGTGATATCCAGGATGTGTAATGAAATGGAAAGTGTTGGATGCCAGCGGCTTTATGCTGCAGTATAACTAAACTTTTGCTGAAAACGGTGAATTTAACTCAGCTTTCCAAAATGTGACAGAAAAAAATAACAGTGCAGCAGAGCTGACAGAGCGAGCTGTCAGACACACACGAACATTAAGCTAAATGTCCTGTTGTTTTGTTGGCGTCAAACTTATAATTCCTCATCTAGGAATGAACGGCTTCATTTTTGTATGATTTAGTACATCCAACTTTTCAAATGCATAGCTCAAGGCCCACATACAGATTATGATAATTACTGTGTAAATTGTCTGTTTTCACCTCCAAATACAGCTGTCAATGGGCTGTTTTGCACTATGAATGTTCTCTGTTTCAGGCAAATGGATTACGCCATTAGTCAAATTGATTACGAATGGGTTAGTGAGGTCGACCGTGTTGGCCAAACAACAAATTAGATAAAAACTGAACGCAATCAGTCTGGTGTGCTGAGGACTATTGAGTTTAATTTGAGCCAGTGTAATGTTTTGTATACCATATTTCATTTCACCCAATTAATCTTTGTTCATATTCATTGATTTAAACATTGCCTTGCTCTGGTGCAGGACTTTGACATTTACCGTGTGTCATTAATTACCGTTACCATGACTGATCAATGGTGTTCAAAGCTAGCCTACATGAACTACTGACTGTTGACATCGACAGTCCCCAATGGTTCTGTAACTTTCTGCAGCTCATCTACCCACTACCTTAGATTTCAGAGATTTGCACCTGCCCATAAAACAGAAGAGATCACAGATACTGTCTGCATTACGTCATGGTTCAGAACATCAGGTGAACAACAGATTCTGAGATGCACACCAAGTTTTATAGACAATTACATCATCATTTTGGAACAAAAAGGAAATCTTACACAAATTGCTACCGCCAGTGAAAGTAGAAGGTAAAATTCTCTTTCAGAACACTATAAAATGTCTAATAGTCTAAGTATTTTCATAGCTGTCCTCGTCTGCTCTGTAACTGGCACTGCTCTGCTGCCTGAAACAGGGACAAAAGCCATTTGGCACGGCTGACAGATAATTCATAAGGTGTAGTGCTACAGGATTAAAGCAGGAACCACTAATGAAATTGAGCATGACTTCTTCAAGGCTATTTTCAAGAATGCCCTTGAGCAATCATAGTAACAGTTATGACGTAATGCAGAGACAGCGAAGTCTGAGGCCCCTTAATGCGTCGTCCAAAGACACTCCACTTATGCAACCATTACTATTAAGACTGACAGAAAGTAAAAAGAAAAAAAAAATGTAAACAAAATAATTCTGCAGTGATGTCTAAAACTGTCAACAGATAGGCTCAGAGTTGAGGCCTGTTGCAGTATGTCAACATAAATCACCAGGTTTTTTTAAGCTCTTTTTTTCTTTCTTTTCAAGAATTGCTACAATTACAGTTATTATGTTTTCAGGTTCTTTGAAACACATTGTACATTGATTGGGACTAGTGTTCCTCACACAATGCCAAATAAAAGGTGAGGGACAGAATGGAAATATTCATGCAAACTTGCAAAGTCCTGCCATCATTACACTTTTGTGTGTCCACATTGTTTCTGCAGCACTCTGATACTGACCTGTGTTGATGCGATTATGCATGCAGCAGCATAAAAGTACACATACATTCACACAATAAGACATGAGTAGTGGTATAGTACTCGTCTGTTCTGGTAGCACTGACATTATACAATGCCACCTGTTGCCCATCTGTTGCCCCCCCCCCCCCCCCCCCCCCCCCCCCCCCCACACACACACACACACACATAACACCCAATGTCGAATTGAGCAGAATAACCTTTTCTGGCATCGTCACCCCCATTATCTTTTGCAGACAATACATATCAGGAGTGAAAATAAACAGCACTGGACTGGCATTAAAAACAGCTTGAAGTATTGAATAATTTATTTACTGGAAATGTTTTGGGTTTTTTTTTTTTCCAGTGCTACCAATATGCACCAGCATGTACAGATGTACCCTCTGTTTTTGTTGCTACGCTGGGATGGAAGATTACCTCAAACCTCAGGGCCTCTGGTTGGTGGGAAGTTTTGAAAATAGCCTGTGACTGATCTAAATTCTTAACAAAAAGAACCAGGAAAAGACTAAATAGATGATTGTAAACTGGTTAAAATGGTCTGTTTATAATGGTCTGCTCTTCATGAGATCTCTGTGAGACTTGAGGTCATTGCATAAGGACCTGGGTGAGCCTCAAACACCAGGGTCTGCCTATACCTATTCCCCTGACAGGCCTCCAGAGGGCTGGCCAATCAGAAGAAAGGAAGTTTGTGTAGCAGGGAGCCATAAAGGGACATCGCCTAAAACAAAGCATTTCACACAGTGGCTGAAAGGTTTTTTAAAGCACCAGTGTGAGAAAATAGGGATTTTATTTTTTGGAGTTGTGAATCATGTAAAGCCACAACGGGAGAAACAGAAAGACAATGTAAAGCCTTAACAAAAGCACAATACTTCCTCTTTAAACAGCAGAGTCCTTTCAGTGACAAACAGCACTCCATAAAGTTTATTTACTGAGTTTTACGCCGCAGTTTGCTCTAGATGCATGATTTGACATAATGAGGGAAAAAACAAGCTTTGAAATACTGGAGCTGCCAGCCAGAGCTGTGCATCCAGGTATCACAGAATATGCACAGAGGAAGGGATGGATGTAATACACAGTGGGTCTGCAATGTGAGAAGTCAGTACATTTTGAATTTGTTTTTACAAATCAGTTGAACAGAGTCACCATCAAAACACTGTAGTTTGAGGCCAGGTTATGAAGATCATAGAAGCAGAACAATCACCAGAGCCAGGTCAGAACTCAACAGAGGCCTGCTCTGCAGCTGAATCTATATGGACACTGAAAACAGTGAACTTTTACCATCTCATGTTTATTAGAAATAGCTGACCTGTGCAGCGATTTTTTGAATATCAAAGATGTATACTGAATTTGAAATGTCAGTGAAAATTGGGGAAATGGTTGATGCATGAAATTTGCGGACATTCACCTGATAGTTGCAAGAACACAGGGACAGGCAGCATCAGAACTTCTTGGAGAGGATATAATCAGTGCAGTTGCACCTTCAAAAATGAAATACCTAAATTGTAAAGAGTATATGATATTATTCTGGTGTCATAATAAAGGTAATGCTTGTGAAAATTGTTCAGATGTGTCTGTATTTGCAGTTCAGGCAGACAACTCGAGCTACACTGCTACACGTCACATGTTCCACTCATCATAACCTTCTTCCAATCATATTCTCTGCCTCTCAATTCAGCGATCCATTTAAACTGGGGTAAAATCTCCCATCTCTCCCTCTGACTGTCAATGCCGCTGCTGCCCTGCATTTCTGTTGCTGCATGTTCTTTCGTCCCCACCGCCACCCCAGCATCCACCAAACATGAGAATATATTTGCTGCTGCAATAAACCATTTAAAACGTGAGTTGTCTGACCGAACTCAGATTATTGCTAGCTTCCTGAATCTGTTTGCCAGAATGGACAGACTGATTAACAGATATCCTGTTGGAGAGTTCCAATACTCTAGTTAATAAGTCAGTTACTTTTTTAAAACTAATGATTATTAATAACTTTTTTTTTTTTTTTTTTTTTTTTTTTTTTTTTTAAGGGAACTTGTTTACCACTGGATGTCATGTGTCATGAATCTGTAAATAGTTATGCTCTGTGAAATATTTTCTATTCAGAATCCTAATAGGATATTCCTGCAGAGTGAATGTCAACAGGACAGCAGGAAAATGGCATGGGCTGGAAACTGTCTCCTGCATTCAGATTCATAATTCATCTTCATCCATGGTTGAATAAAAGCCTTTAAAAATGGTACAATATGATCCAACAGGCCATCATTCACAACAAAAAAAGTTTTCAGTTGAAAATGAGATGAAAATAAAGGCATTTGAATGAGACTGGGTGAAAAAAGAATAAGAAAATGGAGGGACTTAACTGGCATCATCAGTCAGCAAAAATCACCAAATAGATTTTGAGGTGCTCTGTTTTTTCTTTCCTGTGTCTTATGGGGACCCACAACTCAGTTTCTTGGTAAACCTAAAATCTCTTTCTTCTTTGATTTCAAAAAAAGAAAAGAAAAAGAAAAGGAAAAAGTTGACAAAAGACTACTATATGGGTTACACTTGGATTAAAATTATAAAACTTTGAGACAGATTATACCAAAAGGCCCTTTTTGATCAGCAAATGCCTTGATTCCCATCTCCTCATTAAATTCTATCCTCTTTACTGCCGCTCCATGAAGCAGTTTGGATTTAAATGAAGCCCACACACCCAAGAGTGTGATAAGGCGTCACTGTGAATGATTTTAACTTACATCAAAACAAAACAAGAATGACTTTTTCTCTTCAACTTCAGAGGGCAAATAAAGTCATCCACTGAAAACAGTCACAACATGTGATTTGTGAAGATATATGAAGCATGAGGGTTGTGTAATAAACTAAAAAGACAGCTTGTTACTGACCACCCACAGCGCGAGCACGCAGAGAGACAAATCTTTCAGGGTAGGCACAGGGAGATTCAGACACTGCTTGAGCTGTGAATGAGAGAGGGGGATCCATGTTAACAAGGGTGCTAAATTTACAATAATTGGCATTTTGTGTCAGGAGGACATCAGTTGTACTCACAGCCATGTTCTTTTGCTATCGCATTTCCAAACCCAAACTGTGTCAGCAGGCACGGAAACACAAAATAACTCAGCGGGAGGTTTGGCACGCCATTTATTAACACTTAAGCAGCATGTCCACAGCTTAGAAACACATGGTGGCTTGTTATGGTAAGTTTTACTTAGAACAGAAGAAACACTGATTTACAGCCGTGATTAAATGAAAAATATGAAAGAGTGATGCTATCATAATACTAATGCAATCATTCATTCACTTTGGTAATTAGGACTAGCTTTACCACCTGCCAAGGCAAGTGGGGAGGGTGAGATGAGAGGTCTAATTCTTTTTTTCTGATTCTTCTTGTAATGAGAAACCGGTGAGAAGAGGAATTTTATAATGGAGAAATTGAGATTTTATTTCTTATTAAGACAGCTATGAGTGCTCTAGAGGTGCATGGGATATGGCAGTAATCTTATATGCTTTGAAAAAGGGAGTTTGAAATTCTTGATAAATACATCATATAATACGAAAGCAATAGAGTCATAGATTGAACCAAATCATTTCCCCCTGTCAGGACTAACAGGGAAGTGATTTCCTCCCCCTCTAAATCCAAGAAGTGACTGATAGAATGTAGTCACATCTCAGTGGTGCTAGATGGGATGTGCAAGAAAGGCCATCAAAATCCTTGAATAATTCATGTTTTTGTCATACGGAATTTCCAATATTTGTTTTCAGGGTATTGGAAATATCCTGTGTTTGTATTTGCTTCTTTTATCAAATGGTTATTTCCCCAAAGCCATTGAGCAGCCCCCCACTGTTAATGAATTTTGTTACTGCAGTTTGATCTGTGAAATTCCTGTGTGGGCAGGGACTAACCATAATTAACCAAGTCAGTTTGTTTCCCAAAGGCAGAGATCAGAGAAGCCCTGTCATTACCTGGCGGGAGAAAAGATAAACATAAACAGACCACTCTTACACGCTGCCTCTATGGCTTTAGACTGCATATAGCCTTCACACGCACATACACATACACACATACTATTAGATAATGCTGGTGATGGTGAATGCTGTGCAGCATGTCAATCTCTCTGCCACAGGATCTAAAAAACTCATTCAGACACATTCATAATCTAACGCCTACCTTCAGAAGCAACTTTAAGCCAATTAACTTGTCAAATAATACTTTCACATGAGTGCTGTGTGTCTGGCACTCATCATCTTCTTGCTATTGGAAATCACTACCTAACTCTGACCTTTACTCTGAGATGACCCTTGCTCTACTAGGGGATTTGACCTTTACTGATTCACAGAGTATAGCCAAAGCAAGCTGATTTGATACAGCTACTATACAACTGTTGACAACACCTGTTTGCTAAATCTTGTGATTTAATTTTCTAAGTGAATAAAAAACTTGTAATCAGTTTAACAAGCCCTGCTATAAAGTTGCATCTCAACAAATTTGAATATTGTGAAAAGTTCTTTTTATTTTTTTCCATCAGTTATTTAAAAAAGTAGAAATTTCATATATCCCAGTATCAGTGAACACAAACTAAAATTTTCAAAGCACTTTTTAAATTCAGATAATTATAGCCCACAGCTCAAGCAACTATAAAAAATAAAAATATAAAAGTTACATATTATATACTACTTAAATGTTTTTTTGAGCTTGAGTAACTTAGTGCTCAAACTCTACACAGTCTACTTGCCTTGTTTTTTGAGTTTTCAGAGTAACGATGACCTGAATGAACAAGAATCTACATAGACTTACTGATCAAATGGTTTAGATTGTTAAAACAGGGAAGACTGCTATCATCAAAGTCGTCCAAAAGATGGAAAATGACACCACTTACATGGAGGGTAGGTTCGTAATAACAGAAAAATCAGACATGTCTTGTTTCAGAGTGATGCAGAGGAGCTAGTCCATGCTTTTGTTTCCTCCAGATTAGATTACTGTAGCTCTCTTTTATCCGACTGTGCTAACAAATCTATTAGGAGTCTTTAGCTAGTTCAGAACGCTGCAGCTCAGGTTCTGACTGGAACAAGGAGGAGGGAGCATATCTCTCCAGTGTTAGCTTCTCTACACTGGCTACCCATAAAGTCTAGAGTAGAATTTAAATTTCTTCTGACTTACGAAGCTCTCAATGGCATCGGGCCATCCTATCTTAAAGAGCTCATCATTCCGTATTATCCGTCTAGATCGCTGTGTTCCCAGCATGCAGGCCTGCTCGTCGTACCAAGGGTCTCTAAAAGTAGTCTGGGAGGTCGAGCCTAGGTTGAGGTTAAGGGGGCAGACGCCCTCTCTACTTTTAGGGGTAGATTTAAAACTTTCCAAACTTTCCAATCCAAAATTCTTTTCTAGGTCAAGGTGGATTTGAAAATCTTTTGGAAATCAATGTCCTTAAATCTGCAGGAAGGAGAAAAGGGGACTGAATCTAAGGTGTTTCAACTCCAGTGTCATGTTTCTACAGTCTGTGGTGATGTGAGGTTCCCTGGCAACTTCCAGTGTTAGTTCATTGTGTTGTTTCATATCTAAAGCCAATGCATCCATCTAACTGAAGATTTTAGAGCACTTGATGTTTCCATCTGCTGACATGTTTTAAGATGCCATGTCCCCCCCAAAAAATGCCAAAAATCTTACCAAAATGGTTTGCTGACAATAACGTTATTGTGGTTGACCGGTCAACCGATGTGCCCTGAACACCAGGGAGTACTTTTAGGATATTTGTCAAGAGGAAGATGAGAAACATCCAAACCAAAAACTACAGACATGCTGGAGGCAGCTATCAACGCTACCTTGGCTTTATTATCTTACCTCAGCTGTGCCACGGGCTCACCACCTCTATGCCATTCTGTATTGAGGTAGTAATTCAGTATAGCTGTTGCCAGAAGTTTTAGATCAAGATGAGACAAAATGTTGCCTGGCAGCTGATGTTGATGATTGATTGAGGATGGCAAGTGAATGTGTACTCTCTTGATTGGTATCAGGCAAAGCACTGTGGCAAAAGTTTCTTTTGTGTTTTTAAGATTAAATTGTAGACAATTATTCATTCACACATTGAACTCTAGAATGCAGAAACCATGGAAACCAGTAAGGTGATAACACCAGTGCTCCAGCCTAATGTGTTACCGTGTTAACTTGGTGACTTACAGTGAATGAGCCTGTTATTTTTGATACAACTGTTGATGGATGCCTCTATATCTAGCTGTTTTTTGAAGACATGTCTGATGAGGTGATTTTGACACAATGAACAGGGCTCATTGTAGCAGCTGCAAAAATCAACAGACCTATACTTAAAGTTGCTGGTTTCAGGTCACTCACTGAATAAGAACATTTGTAAAGCTTCTCTGCTGCACCAATCGTAGGTCAATATAAATCAAAATGTTATTAAATGGTTTCACTTACTGGTATAAGCAGTTCCAGCTAGTAAAAGTGATGAATTCCAATTATTTTGTCAGTTAAATACCCACATCCCTGGTCAAGATACAAAATAAATAAATGAATAAATTTGCATTAAGATATGAACACATAATTGTAGCACTTTGAAAAAGCCTTTTTCCTAAAATTGCTTCTCTGAGGGTGACTCAGGAAATTGCGAGGCAAAAACAAGATCACCTGTTGTTCTACCGTGTACTTGAGTGGTTATTTAGCAAGAAGGTCATGGACATACTGTCGGCACTGAGGGAGGATGTGTGGGGCCTCCCAGAAAGGGAGAGAAGGGATTTATTTGACCTTCTCTGTGACAAGCTGTGGCTGGCTAGACTAATTTACTTCAAACAGATTTTAGAAACCTTGGTACTAACCACTGGCTTCCACGGGGCAGGAAATCAAGTGATTTGAAGCTGGGTGACATTCACCTTACACCTGAGGTTAAAGCAAGCCTGAGTTGATTTATAAGAAGCTTTGTCTTTACTGTCTACAGCTAAGTACAATAAATTTGGATTCTGGAGTAACCAAACATCCCAATATTGTGTGGACTAAGAAGGAAATTAAAGGGATAGTTCATTTCTTTGGAGTGAATAGGTATCTGTTAGTGTTCTAACTTAATGGGGATGCATTATCCCAGTCACTGTGTTGAGAAACCAGAAAGGGATGGAGAAGAGAAGCCAGGCTATCAGAGCATACGCTGCTGTCTGAAAGCTTATCCATGTTTGCAACAACACACTATTAACAAAGCTCATATGTGCTCCCCAAGCCCAGTGAGAAATAGGCTTAGCATTTACAAGTGCTTCTTAAAACCCCCACTTAAAAAAAGCAGAAATGTCCTTTTAATTACATGTAGTACTAGTTGTGGACTTGGGGGTTACAGAGTTTCTTTGGAGACATTTCTCATAACTTTGGTCTAAAGACAGCGAAGAAATCTCAAGTGTTCACCATAGGATCACTCTAGATTCACAATATCAAAAAGTCCACACAATGTGAATCTATTAAATACGTTAGCCTTAGAAGGAAAAAAAAACAAAAAAAACAATGGCACCTTTGTTAGCTTCTGAATTCTAGTGTTTATCCAGGTCCTGTTAAATAAGTGTTTATTTACTTCTATCATAATGGTGGAGGCATATCGTGGAGTATTAACACTGTGTCTTTAGGAGACCTTTTTCGATCTTACTCATCTGGCTTATGGAAGGTGCAGACAGATACTGAGAGTTGATTGTACAGTGTGATACACTTTGACATTTGGCAAACCATAGGTATCATCCAAAGGGCTGAAAGGTCTTTATCAAAGTTCATTGTCCTTCAGTCAAATGCAAGCACAAACAGTGAGCTGTTTGTTTTATACGTATATAATCAACCCTTCTATTACACCAATTGATTTTAAATTCTAATGACAAGACTCTTTTGATTCTCATGGTCAAAACAACTGGCTTGAAGTTAGTTAATTATACAAAGAAAACAAAAATATTCTTCAAATTTAAATCACCTTTAGTCCAAACTTGCAAAATCAGTTTTTAAACTCATGATTAGTTTAGCAACACTCTAAAACATGATTTCACAGATAAATTTGATGTCATAAAAGCTTACAGTTATTATCCGCACACTTTAATTAGCTTGTAATCAGATTTAATCAAGATGAAAACCCAGATGAGTGTGGAAGGAAAAAGTGCAGCAGGAGCCGTGAATAAAGGGATTGTCGAAAGGGATGGTTCGATTTACTTGAAGTAAGGTTGTAAGACACTTACAAATGGTATGTGCTGTATATTAGAATCTCTTTCTTTAGAAGGTACACCGTGAACGGAACAGAAGCTAGTCCACCACATGCTTCAGACAGGATGAGCTCTAAGACATAACCTGGATTACTTAAGAGCACTTAAAGCACTTCTCTCAGCGTAAGTGTACATGCTTTGTAGAAATGTCAGTGCTTTAATTTGATGTTAGAAAGCCGGTTTGATTTTGCACTTTTCTCAGACATGACACATGTTCTTCAGCCTGCAGCGCACTCATTAGCTAATCATAATGTTTGAGTCCCAATGAATTTTGACAGCAATGGCTGTAGACAGGGTTCCCATCCTTGCCATGATATTATTTTTAAGGACTTTTCCAAGACATTTTCATCTTCTACAAAGACAGGATATAACATCATGCACTAATAAATTCCCCAGTCCCCCTCATTCTTAGAAAGTGTGCTTATCCACAGTTGTAAAATGCATTTGCCCAGATTGTGCAGTCAATGGCTATAATTTATCTATGAAAAATAAATACAACAAGTGTTACATAGAATAATGCAAACACCCCCACAGATTACAGGGCAGCTCTTCATTAGCATGATGAACTGGAGTTACAATCTGTCAAGCCCTTCCAATTGCATTTCATTTGTTTATAAGTAAAAAAATTAGGTCAAACTGATTGATTGATAGCTGTAATGCTAATTTAGCCATGTGAAATCAAATTATTTTGCTATGCTAACAACAGTGGAAATGAGAAATGTCAGCGGTTCAAATAAACGTAATAATTAAAAGTTTACACTGCTTTAAATCTAGCAACAAAGTCCAATGGAGTCTTTCTCAGCTGCTTCGGTGGTGTTCTTGATGGCTCTGCTCCTTGCTGTTCCTGTGATGCCCAGGGCACTTAGGGCTTTATGGAGTGAGTGCCCCACAAAGCCTCTACTGCCAACTTCAATGGGCATGCACCTTGCCTTCCAGCCTTGTGCACGACAGTTGATGACCAGCTGCTCGTATTTGGTCCTTTTTCTTTCATGGGCCTCCCCCAAGCGGTCCTCCCATGGCACTGTAAGCTCCATGATCACGATGTTCTTTGTGCTCTCTGAGACCAGAACGATATCTGGCCTCAGGGCGGAGCGGACAATGTGCTGGGGGAACAGGTCTACAGAAAGCTGCCAGTCCTGGGCTGTTGCCAGGATCCCGGCTGGTGGTTTTTGACCTGCCTTTGCCTGACCTCCTGCTTTGACAAAAGCGATTGCACAGGTGTTGTTGCACACTCAGCCAGAGGTGCTGATCCTTTTGCTGATGGCTTCTGCAATCAGCTTCTGCACCTGGTTGTGACGCCAGGTGTAACGGCCCTGGCTGAGCGCTTTTAGGCAGCAGCTCAGAATGTGTTCCAGGGTGCCTCTTCCTGAACACAGTTGGCAGTTCAGGGTCTCCACTTTCCCTCAGGTGAAGAGGTTCGCTGGGCTAGGTAGGACGTCATAAACTGCCTGGACCAGGAAGCTGATGCGGTGTGGTTCACTCTGCCAGAGATCCGTCCAGGTGACTTTATGGTCTATGGCATGCTCCCATCTGGTCCAGGCCCCCTGCTGCCTCAGACCAGCCGCTCTGCTTGTCCTTCCTTCCTCCACGGCAGTCCTGACCTCCTCCTGTAATTGCCCACGGTTCTCCTTCCCTTTACACTCCCTTTGACGAGGTGGTGTTGGGAACATCCCCAGGCCTGCTATGCCCTGGGCCACCACTCCCACCAGATCTTTGTGGCACAGTCGTGGTACCGCGTGTGGTTTAGATTATTTATTAATTATTTTTGTTGTTTTCTAGAGCATACCTGATTGTGAACCCTAAAACTTATTCATATAACCTAGTTTATGATGTATCAGGAACACTGGATATTAGATATTTATGAGATCTCAGGGAAAACAGAAATCCTGTTACTCTTTACAAAACTCATGCTCATGGGACTTAAAATCTCGTCATGAAAAAAGAGAATCAACCAGACAATGAAGGAGAGAAATATCTGATCATGAATATTTATTTTCTGTCTTTTTTATTGCACTGTATGAATTATTTTTCTGTTAGATGATGAATTTGACCGGAACAGTTATATAAACTCAGCAGTGATCCTCTGTTATATTGATTTTATGATGGTTGTGTTCAGTGTTTTGAGCTTTAAACTCACATCAAACTTTTTTAACCCCAGCTCTATGACCTTTTTTCAGGAGTGACCTCTGGATACTGACTGTTTTCAGCTCCATCTTTTTACTCTTATGAAACTCCAGTGATGAGAAGTTTCAGAGTTTCAAGTCTGAGCCGCTGCAGCGTCCAATCAGTGAGTGATATTCCATATGGGGGCGTGTCTGTCGGTGGAAAGACTTCTGTGAAGCCTGCTCTTGTGTCTCCTCGCACATCACTCCTCTGATCAATCTCCTCTCTCCTCTGAGCACAATTAACACTTTGGGAAGTACTTCCAGTGCCACAGAGGAGAGAGGACACTGCTGTTTAACACTTTGACTCTCATCCATTGAATGCGTCTTATCTGAGTGCAGAAGCGGTGCAACAGATGCACATTTTGTTGAAAGGCAGTCAGTAGATTCAGCAGCACAAGCGCAACACGGTATTTCACCATTGAGCTGTTGCTGTTGTCTGGTTTTTGCATGGCAATTAAAAGTTCTCACAACAAAAGTGGAATGGGGAAAGCGGAGCGTGACGTCAGCGTTTCCACTGACAACTCTGGCTTGCTCTTTAAACTGTAAAAGTGGCTGCAGCATTTCAGAAAAAAATTCAATTCTGGTGATTGTTTCCAAACTTTCAGGTCAGTGAAAATGTCATTTCTGGGTTAAAGAGAGGCCGAAGTAAAATAAAACTTTTAGATTTCATCCTAAAACCATTGCTGTTTTGGAAACACTTTGACTTATTTCCCAGTCTTCCGATTTAACTTCTTTAAAACTGAAGAAATCGGATGAAACTGCAGCATTCAGGGAAATCTGGTTCATTGAGTGATCCAGCCGGCAGTGTTTCCTCTGATTCAGTCCTGATGAACTGTTGGTACCAAGTCCCTCTCTTCTTCTGTCCTTTGAGTTTTGTTCTTCATCTGTAAACTCTAGTTCATAAAGGTGTCAAAAATAAACAGCAAGCATTCACAATTACTGTTTACATTTTGGTTGTATTATTGTCTGTCTACTCTAGAAGACCCAAACAGCTGTTGTGACCATGTCACACATTAGAGTTAAGGAAAAGACTTACTGATGGTGTAGTTGTAACCCACATAGAATAATTGGGTTAAATATTTAAAGAAAGATAAAAAGGGAAGACGCAAATAAGTAAATAATAAATTTATTTATTATTAATAAATATGACCTAGTTTTTTTTTCAAGAAGCAAAAGGCATTAAAGTTTGTAAAATCACTTTATTTTGTTTTAATTAAGTGCTTTCTGCTAATATCTATATATTATTTTATCAAATCAAAGCTGTGTAAACTAGAGTGCAAACGATAGTTTATCCAATGAGCTTGACCGTTCTTCCTGTAGTCCCGCCCCTGATCCTGCTTCAGCAGGTAGCGTGTTTGTGTGGTCACCAAGCGGCAACCTCCGGTCTGAAAATATGAGGCAATGCGGAAGTGCTAAAGTCTGCTGTTCCTCGAGTGTCCGCTTGAGGCTGGCTCCGGAAGTACCGGAAGTCACGTACACACCAAGCCAAAAAAAGCCGTTTTCACGGCCCAAATAAGCCTATTTACAGCCTGGTACAAAGAATGTCTCCTGTCTGAATCGCTAATTTCGCTAACGGCACGCACTGTAGGGGGGGTGAATTTTTTTCTAATTCGGCAGTGTCCACAATATCAAGCTCGCCAGTTCGTCCAATCAGAGGCACAGCTCAGATCACGTGACTGTGGAGCGCCCTATGGTTGTTACTGTGGAGACACACAGCACGCCTCATTTCCAATATGGCCGCGCCGACCGTTTTGCTTCAAAAGTCCGTTTCAGGAACAGATGGGTGACGTCGCGGAGACTACGTCCATTAATTATACAGTCTATGGTGGTCACTCATGCATGAAGGGAGACCGAGAGTGAGAGCGGAGTTTGACGAGACATCAAAAGTAAATGAAAACGACGAAAAAAAAACCAGACAGAAATCAACCGAGAACAAGTAAAACAGAGTGTGAAGATATCAGTGACCTTGTCACCAAAGCAGTAGCTTCTTCAGATCGCTGCAAGTGAGTAAATTCAACTCGGTAGATCACTGTCAATTACGTTAGCGTTAGCTGTTAGCTCATGCGCTGCTGCTGGTTCATTGTTGCAGCTAGAGGAGAGAAAACCACGTGGCTGCACCTGGCGCTGCGGTATTCTGAGATTAAACCCCATTCAGAGATCGTTTTTTTTTTTTATGGTTGATTCTTCAGTGTGAATTCAGCTTGGATCAGATGGCGAGCCTTCCCACTTGGATCTAGTGAAAAAAAGAGACCTTGGATACCTTCTTGCTGCACATCCCTGGTGTGGTAGGACCCCACCACTGCAAATACCCCCATACTCAGCCCCTTGCACTACTTTTCCCACACTTGAGAGTTGAACCTTAAAGACTTACCTTATTATTATTATTATTTTAAACCCCGGGAACCTTCTTATTTTTTCTTTCTCTTGACTTTGAACAAACTTGGACTTACTTGACAATATCTCAATTTAACTGTACGTGGGTATTGATGGTTGAAGCTGTGGGATATTTTCCCTTAAGAAAGAACAAAGTATTTGCAACTGTGCTTGATACATGTCTGTTATATTGTGAACTTAAAGTTTACAGAACTAAGGTTGTTAAACAGAAAGGGATAGATTTTAAAAGGGTGCACCCGCAACAGAGAACTTTTTGAAACAATATTGGCCATATTGAAAAGAAAAGGGATATTTTTTTGTATATATTGTGTTCTAACTGTTTGGTATTATTTTACAACTGTTCTATAACTAAAGTTGGCAAATTATCATTCATTTTGTGTCTGTTCTCATTGACCACTCCACTGAGCTCTAGTAGCCGAACCTATTTATCCATTGCAGTACTTTAAGTAACATTTCTTAACATACCTATCATAAGTGTTACATAGTGCTGAAAAGTTTCCAAATAGAGCATATGCACACTAATACCAAAAATGTCTTGGCAAGCTCCTGGAAAAAATAAAAAAGAATAAATAAAGAAAAAAATCTTGGAAAACAGAACTGAACTGAACTCTAACGTTTATAAAGCTTATTTTGTTACACTAGGTTGCCTGTGCTGAACATAGTAGTTGCAGTCCTTGTTTTGCTTTTTTTCAAATATACTTTTCATGGTTTGCATTTGTTGGCCCTGCTCTACCAACTTAAAACTACTTAAACTCTAGAAAATTGTCCTTTTTTTTTTTGAAAAAAGTTAAGCTCACTATGCAAGACACATGCTGCTGTTGCTGTCAAAGGTTGACAAACTGAATATTTAAGTTTAAAGTGGATAAAATCAGTTGGACTCACTTTATTTGTTGTGCTCAGAGCAACGGTCTGCATATTTCGTGATCATGATTTGGAGGCAAAAATGGTCAATATTTTCAGATCTGATTGAGATTCTAACAATTTTGGCCACCACTGTACATAAAACACTCAGTTTGAGACGATTTGTCTAATAATGGAGATACAGTTTAAAATAAATAAATAAATAAATAAATAAATAAATAAATAAAGTTAAGATGACCTTTGTATTCCATTCCTTTGTAATCATACTGATTATTATTCTACACATACCAAGGATCATATCAAATGCACTGTCATGATATGTTGGACAGTGGGTGAACTTATTACTGTATATCTATATATAAAACACAACTTATTTTTAACTATTGTATGTGCTAAAACATTTCATATTGTCTACACAAACTTAGTGTGTCTCAACCACCATTATCTTATGTGGAGAATCTTACACTCCAAAATTTGGAGGGAGGAGGTCAAATTTCTTTATTTTATACAGCTCTTTTAGCACATGACAAGGAAACCACCACTGATAGGCTGGATGCATGGAGATCTGACCTCCAAGAGAATGTACATGAGGTGTACTGGGAAGCAGCATGTTTAAAAGTTAAAAAACAATCAGTCAACACAAGGATCAAACTCCTACAGTATAAGTGGTTAATGAGAATTTATATTACTCTGGTCAAATTGAATTATTAGTCAACCAACATCCCAGACACCTGTAGCAAATGTTTAGAATGAAGGGGTACTCTGTTTCACTGTGTCTGGGACTGTCCAAAACTACAGAATTACTGGAGGTCAGTCATACAAACTTTGTCTAAGATCGCTGGAGTTGTGTGCCTTTACAAGCAAAGCTGTGTGTGTTGGGTTTATACCCCAAGAACTGGACTTTTACCTCAAAACAACCAAAGCTCATCGACTTTGATATCTTAATTCAGGAGGAAAACAGATATGCTCTCAATGCACATGTGGATAAAGGAGATGGCATCATGTATTGTACTGGAACGACTTTTTGTGTCAGGGGAATGGGGAGGGATTTTCAAGAAATATGGTCTCCTTTAATTGAGTTGCTCAGACGTTACAAAGCCAACTGAGTTGGAAAATGGTGCTGAGTTGTATGTTGTCTTTATTTTATTACTCAATTCTTTGTTTTATTTTATTTATTTATGTATAATTTTGATTTATTTGGGGGGGGATTATGTTGTCGGTTTAATGTACATTTTATGTCAATTCTTTCATTGTGATTCATCTTGTCATATAAAACAATAAATATATTGTTAAAAAACTATTGTATGTGCTATATTCAAATTAATAATCTCATTAAATTCAGCATATTTAAGAATGCAAACACACACACACACACACACACACACACACACACACACACACACACACACACACACACACACACACACACACCATATTTATATATAATTGTTGATTAATTCAGGCAGTAAGGGGTTAACTGACAGTCAGGTGAACTGTAGCTGTTAATGAGGAGGCTAAAGGTCTGTCTCATTTTCACCTGTTTCCCTCCAGCCAGGTGGACTGAGAGCTGGGTTGCAGCAGCTTTTTCAGTATATCAACCACTGATGATAAGACTCACAACTCTAACTTACAGCCTTTGGTTTCAATCAAATTCAATGTTATGGCTTCTGCTCACTAGATAATGTTGATGAACATATTTTTGCTTCAGACTATAACATGTTGCATTCTAAACTTCTGTGATCAGAATCTGAATCAGAAATACTTTATTGATCCTCAAGGGGGAATTGCTTTTTGGTTTCCAACTACTCCCATTCAAAAGTGTTAAAATGTAGGAAAAGTACAAAATATAAACATATGTCATATAAAAATTTAAATATATGCAAAGATAATATAAAGTAAGTCCATTCTACTAAGAAACATATGGTATATAAATAATGACATGAGTTATGAGTATTGCACAGAGGACATTAATTATTGCTAATTTCTTTCATGAATCAAAATGAGTCCAGAGTAAACCATGAGACACACAGAGTCAGGAGTTATACAACGATCCGGCCACATGATCCACAATATGTGACTGTGAGTATTGTTACCACACTGATACACTCATGTATATGGTCAAATACCCCTTCCCATTTTTCAAACTTTATATCCAGTCACACTTTCTCTGGACATGGCAACATGAGCTTTTAGTTTGAAGCAGACCTCCTGTGCCGAATTACAGCTTCACAACGCTGCACTTCTGGTATGACTTGAGAGGCTTGTTTTTTTTTATTTTAGGAGATAAGACTATTCCAACATATAATTCGAAATATATTGTCAGATGAAAAATAATAATTCCCAACCCCAGTAAAACCAAAGTCTCAAAAGAGACAATGGCAGCTGTGTTGGACAAAGATCATAAATCACTCTAGTTTTTTTTTTTTCTTTCGCACTTTGTCTGCCACAGTCCAGTTTTTCCCTCTGTTACTTATCCACTAAAACACACACACACACACACACACACACACACACACACACACACACACACACACACACGCCCATGTCTGACACATTCACACACATCTGACACACACACACACTCCCTCTCACTCCTGCCACCCTGGAGAGTTCACTGCTCCTGCTGTTTTAACCTCTAACCCGGAGGGTCCACGCTGCGTACGCTGCGTGTCACTCAGTGAACCGTTTGTTTGCCACTCATCGCTCACTGCCCTGCTCCTGTCCCCACATGGCTCCCTGCAGGCAGCAAACCTCAGGAGTGATCTCACGTTCCCTCTACACAGGCTGCTTCCCATCATATAGCAGCTGGTAATTTACTCCAGACAACCATCTCTCCTCCTATCAGTGAGATAAGGTTTTATTCTTCCTTTCCGACCCTGCCTCTGCTCTTATGTCTTTCTTCCTCCCTCTTGACGGCTACTTTACATGCTCTGCATGCAGTGTGTCTCACCAGGCAAGGTGGTGTCGATGATAAAAATGCAACAAATATAGCAGTATTCAGTGAGCATATGTGATCTGTTCATGCTTTAGAGGAGTTTTAATTAAAGTAAACATCAGGTGTGATGTCATGCTTGTTCTGACTTTTGCACTTATTCCCCTGCCAGTCTTATATCTACAGTCGTCTAGGATAAAAACTGACGGAGCGTTGGAAAAAAAAAAAAAGAGAGAGAGAGAGAGAAAAGGCTTTAAGGTTTTATCCTTATTAGGTTTCATGCAAATGCAACATTTAGGATTAGCTAGATTAAGGAAGCTAGAAATTGTCAACAATAAAACAAACAGTGACTTAGTGCATACGTTGTCACACTGAAGCATTTCAACAACTGCTAAACTCAGTTCTCCTGTTCTCACCTCAGCCCTGCTCCTCTATGGTCTCCCAGCATAAAATTCTTCCCCCCCTCTTCTCTGCAACACCACCCCCTCCCAAACCCATTAAATTCTCCATTGCTAGTGCTTTTCTTCTTTTCTTGTTTCTTTTCTTGTACATCCTGCCAAAAAAAACATCGCCACAATTATTTACAGAGCTAAGTGGCTGATCTTAGCATGTAAGTGACAGTGAGTAGTGAAGTACTAAGTGTAGCTATTACAAAGCTTTTGTGATATTGTCCATTAACATGGTGGTGTTGATTTTTCTCCAGTTAAGTTGTGGCTGAAAATGTCCTTTTTGCATCATAAAAGTTTAGAAAACTTAAAAACCTCAGTTGTCCTCTAAATATGGAAAACAATCGTAGTCAAGCTAGCATTAGATTCTGGCATGTTCTCCAACAACCCATTAGAGGCTACTTGATTGTAAATAACAGTAAAAACAGTCTACATCATGTCATGTCTAAATAACACCTGACATTTTAACCTCCTAGCATTTTAGTGGACGCTAGCATGTACTTGTTTGTTTTATTTCTTATTTATTCTACAGTGCTGAGCTCTTTTGTAGTTGACTGTTAATTTATCACTTGATTCATGGAAATAAGATTTTTCTTCCTTCTATACTGTTTCATGACTTCATACAGGCATTTAAATGTCATTAGATTCCAAACAGGATGAGTTCCCTTTCAAACAAAACCTACATAATTAGAATTTTGTGAATTAAATTTAAATATGTGCTTGGATGAAGGGGATTCATTTTTTTTGCACAAAAGAAACCAACTTTGAGAGATGCATGGGCCTTCAAGTCATCTTCTCTGTTTCTTTGTATATGGCGCAACATTTCTTTCTTTTCTTTTTTTTTTTTTTTTCCAGATGTCAGTCTTTTTTTATTTTATCTTTCCTAAAATGTATTAAGAAATACCACCACAAGGAAGGCAATTAAATAGGCTCCTGAGGCTGCCATGGCAAAGCAAAAAGGTCTTTGTTATTCAAGAGGGAACGGCTCAATCCACACAGCTGGTTGTGCATGCTAATCGTATGTAGGTTACTTTTCGTTTCACTGCATATTGGATTACTGAGCTCTCACTTTGCTGTTTCATGTGGATCATCAGTGCAAACACTTACTTTAATCCTCTCGCAGGCACAATGACCATGCATCACATTGGAGCACACCAAAGGCACTCATGGCCTCTCTTCACATGCATCCAGTATAATCACATACTGTTATATAAAATAACAATGACAATCAAAACCCCGGTTACAAAGTGCTTTTTTTTTTAAATGAACCTAATAAAACTCAAAAAGCAATGTATCACTCTAACAAATGTAATGTGAAAGTAATGTGAAACAGTAAGACATGAAGAATAAATGAAAATCAGTGCTTCAGTTTTGAAGCTGTGACTCTTCTCAGGAGTGATGATGGACATGCACTCAAATGATAAAAGAAAGGGATAGAATGTAAGATAGCAGGGTTACTCGCTTCCATAAAACAAAGTGATTTTTACACAACATTTTCAAAGATAGATTTGATACGGACATTACATACCAAGAAGGTCCTCAGTTCTATGGTGGCAGGTTTGGTAAAACGTAAAATTTCGAAGGGCGAAACATTATCTAACATTTAATGTTAGCCCTGTCAGTCAATTTAAATGAATGGATGAATAAATGAATGCATGCATTTATGCTGTTGAAGCCTGTAAGAGGGGCCCCGACTCTTTTGACCTGGAACCACTCCTGTTGCCCAAGCACTGTTACATGACCCCATCCAGCTCAACTAGAACGGCACTGCAGGCGCCACACATGATACACATACACAAAATAATGGAACATTGACAGGACTCAGGCAACTTTGCCTGCACTCTGTACAGTTTCACTCAGATGTAAGCACAGACCCCGTCCTCTTGATGGATGAGTGTAGAGTCAAGATTTGATTTGATTTAGTTATTTTGGTCATTTGTTTTTGTTCCTTGATTGAATCATTTCATAGTAACATTTTGTCCATGTATTCCTCTAATCTTTGAACATATTTAATCTGTTTATTCTTCTGTTTTTCCTTTCAGGCAGTTTTTCATCTCTGATTAAACTTGCCCACAAGATTCTAACCAGTGTATTAGTTTACAAAATCTGTGAATGTGGGTGTGCACCCCTTCAAAAACTATCACCAGATTGATAAGAAACAAGTGGATCATAATTGTTCATTTTGTTCCAGGCATTAAGTAAATGTGGTTATCATTTTTTTTCTCCTGCTGCTGTTATGGATTTGCCCTGCATCTTGGTGTACCTGTCACCAGAACTTCCTCACCAAACATTTGATTGGTCAGTCTCAAACAAGAGATCGTTTGTTCTCACATACAGTAAGAGCTGAGGTCTGACAGTGATTGTTTCTGAAAACCCTGTGTTTCTCTTTACTGATCTCACGCAGCGCTTTTGTTTCTGCACAGATCTGAGCGAATTCTGTTCATAGCACTTCATTTTCAGCATTTGGAGCAGTTGTTAGAAATTTCTCTCTGAGTTCTTTAATAAAAGATCATTTAGAAATTGGTCCAGAGTTGCCTTGTTCTGATGGGTGAGGGCCAGATTCTTTTGATTAGAGGTTGCACAGAGGTGCTTTTTAAGTACTCTGGGACCCAGCCAGAGAATAACAAACTCTGAATTATTAAGACTAACAAAGGGGTGGTCACACCAATTAATTTACAGTGATATTAAGGAATATTACATCTGCAGGGCATGTTGGGCTTTTGAAGTGCACCAGTGATCATGAGCTCACTTTAAGAAACAAGCCCTAGTGAGAAGAACCGCAGCACTGCAAAAACACCCCAAACTAAGCCGGTGCTTTTGACTAATTTATTATAAACTAAGAAAATAACAAACAGTTTTGTCAAATTGAAATGAAAAAGAAAAACTTTTCTCAGGTAAATGTGGTTTAAATTGAATCTGATGATACATTTTATTTTGCTTAGTTTATTTATTTATTTATTTTTTTGCTGAGTGTAGGACATGTTTTTCATGGGCTCATGATCACCATGGTGCACATAAAAAGCTCACCAAGCCCTGCAGATGTTATTCTTCCTTAGTTACTACTTATAATCAGTAGTGTTAGCTTTACATCTTTTCAGTGGTGGATATCATCATCATTCCTTCATCAGTGAAAGAAACCACAAAACTCTTTTTTTTTTCATGTAGAAAATATTCCACATGGCATAACAGGATTTAATGGTTTACGTGGATTTAAATGAGCTGGGCAATATGAAAAGTATCACTAAAGTAGTAGTCCTTGTCATTGAGAAATCCATCAATGCCTCTGTTTGTTAACACAAGTACAACCCCCGACCATCCATTCACTGTTTTGCCTGCTTTGCATTCTGTTTGGTGCTTCCAAATGTCTTTAATCATCCTCAGTCTAATCTTTTCTTAAGAGGTTCAACAGAGTCTACTGTGGATGTTCAAAGTGAGCACCCATCGTTACCTCTAAACTCTTGCTGGCAGGAGAATCAGTTTGTAAAATATCTGCTGTTTTAAATCAGCATATTTTGGTTTTCTTGATTTCATATTTTAGTTTTTGCTCTCTCATGGGGATGAGTTACAGCTTGATAAACACTTTAAAGCTCCATTAATACTTGTCCTAAATTTACCCTGGTTACATGTTGATTAAAATTTAATTGGTCTTACAATATTTGTTTTTAAATGAGCTCATAAATTTTTTTTTTATTAACCCTTTGCCCGCCATTACCAAGAAATGTTGGTCAACCCTCTCGTTTCCACCAGTGCTGAGGACGAGAATGTTCTTTTTTTTTTTTACAAAAATTTCAGCCACCGAAAAATTGACCCCAAAGGGCATTTTTTGTTTTTGTCCGACAGACTTCTATCACTGGCAGATGATAACCACACCCTTCATCACTGTGATTTTTGAGGCCATCAAAAGTCTGCACCAATGAAATCAGTTCTTGGTAATAACTTGTTGCATTCATCTTTCCCATTGCATAAATATTTGAAATAAAAAGCAGACTACAACACTCAAAGTGAACACCGTCTCTCTGTTTAACTCCATTTATCTGTCCTTCTGTTGAGTGTGCAGTGATTGTCTCTCTGACTTCCAGAATGCAATACAAATTTAAGAGCAGAATACAGTGAACACAAACTCCTCATGCCGCCCACAATGAGCAGACCAAAAATAAACTCCAGTTGGGTCCCTGTTCAAATCCTCAACTACAGATGAGCAGAGAACGGTGATAAAATGCAGTCTTTGTACAAATGGCATTACAAAAACGGCAGTAATAATTCAGAGCCACTCTGTGCATGCTAAATCAAACCTTTCTTTGCTTTGTAGTTAATCCTTTGAGAAAGTAATGACAACTGAGGGGTTCTAAGAACCATATCTTATTAAAAAGCTTTATTTTTTAATTTAGAAAAAAAAAGAAAACATTTCACTCAAAATACCCCAATACGTCAGTCCAGCAAATGAGATCATAGTCAAGTAAAGAAAGATAATACAATTACAACACATAAGTAGGATTTTGAGTGTTTATTACAGCTTTAAACTTAGGTGGCTGTATTTGTTTGTTTTTGAGCTGCTAGTAGCACCACAAAGTGCCCATCTTTGGCCCTGCTATGGCTTTGTATAGAGCTGAACTTTAAGAGCACATGGCACTGATGATATTTAAGAGCAAAAATGTCCACTTGAATTTTTCAGATATTTGCAGTTTCCCTCAGATTGTTTTCTGAGCGGTCAGACTCTCCACACTGTGCAGAGCTGAAATGTGCACTCACCTCTCGATTTCTTCTTCATACAGATGATGAGTTTAATGGAGAAAACACCGATGAACAGTCTGTAGTGAAGGAGATTTACAGTATATGGTAGTTTGACTTGTACTTATATAGCACTTTTCAAAATTTTCTAAGCACTCAAAAGGGCTTTTACACTACTAGTCACATCCATCCACACCTCGTTCACACACAGCAGAGGTTGCTATGGGACCATCAGTATTAGCTAGTCTCGTTCATACAGATCCACACACTGCTGAACAACAGCTGGAACAATTAAAGATAAAAATACAGATAAAAAAAGGTCATCAAAAACAGAAGAAAGTGGCAATACACAAGAATGTTCCATACCTTGACTCCCAGTCAAGTGAAAAGAAAACACTTTCTGTGACCACAATGGCTCTATTTTTTTTATTCTCTGGATTCCAATAAAAGTAAGATTGACACTCAATACAAGGACTGTATTGCACTTACACAACAGATCTTACAGGCACACTGAACTAATATAATGCTTCTGTATTTTTCAAACTTCTCCAGAATTGTTCGCTGCTCTGTTTGTGCGAAACAGAATGTGGATCTTCCCTTATTATTTGCCATGAATTATGACGATGATTATAACGGACAATCCTGATTTCTGAGATGCACACTGCTCCTTTTTCAAGTAGAACGAACATGTCCAAGTATCCTGATCAATCATGTCTGGATCCATTTAACGAGACTGATTCAACACGATTCAGCTGGGAGGAATGGACTTAGCCAGCCTTCAATCATCCTGTTAATTGAATCAGGCTAAAAGGACATTAGCTTGGATTATTTGAACCACGTTCAACGAACAGGGCTGTGGAGAAATCTCTTAACGTAAGCAGCAAGGCCGAAAACCAACATTAATACCCGTGACCTTCAGGTGGCACAGCATTAAAACCGACATCATTGTGTAAAGGATATTACTATGGGGCTCAAGAACACTTCAGAAAACCATTGCCAGTTAACACAGTTCATCACTACATCTACAAGTACAAGTTCAAACTCTACCATGCAAAGACAAAGACATATATATCAACAACACCCAGAAACACCACCGGTGTCTCTGGACCCGAGCTCATTTGAGATGGACTGACGCAAAGTGGAAAAGTTTGCTGTGGTCTGACGAGTCAACATTTCAAATTGTTTTTGGAAATCATGGACGTGGTGTCCTCCAGGCCAAAGAGGAAAAAGACAATCTGGATTGTTATCAGGTCAAAGTTGAAAAGCCAGCATCTGTGATGGTATGGGGGTGTGTTAGTGCCCATGGCATGGCTAACTTGACCATCTGTGAAGGCTCCATTAATGCTGAAAGGTACATACAGGTTTTGGAGCAACATGTGCTGCCATCCAAGCCACGTCTTTCTCAGGGACGTCCCTGCTTATTTCAGCAAGACAATGCCAATGATTTGCAAATCATTATATTCTGTTTTTTATTTACGTTTTACACACATCCCAACTTGATTAGAATTGGGGTTGTATGTCATGTTCTCTGTGGGCTGTTTATATCATCACTTTACATTAATAAAGCCACAGGAAAAAGCTGTGTGGTTACAGTAGCAAATACTTTACAACCTCATAGAAATAAACCAGAGGTGATGACAGTTAATCAGGTGGTAAGTCAACAAGTGATTTATGTCTACTTGTCAGTATATAACGGGACATCAATGCATACTCTCACTTAGTATTCTGTGTGCATGTACATCAACCAACTTATGATACCACCATCAATCATTAGCCTCATATTATTTCTGTCTGTGACGCACGTAAGTATGGCCAGAAGTAGCAGAGCCCTTATTAACAAATTGAGGGCTGAGTGTCTCGCCCCAGGACATTTTAACAAGGATATGTGGACAGATTAATTGTTGTGTGAATCAAACCTGTGACTTGCTGGGAACACTTCCTCGCCACCAACTCTTGCAGCTGTAAGGTGGGAAAAATCTTAAGATAACACTCTCATAGCGCTTGTTTCAACATAATTAACATCATTGACCCCTACAGTAGAGCTCATTTACGTTAATCTTGCACGGATTTGTTTTGCTGAGTACTGGCCTATAGCACTCTGCTGTGTCAATGATTGAATTCTCTACAATTCCAGGCCTTATTCAGACAGAAAACAGCAGCGGAAAACAAATGCTCAATGTCGGCTTGTGCGTCAAAGTTCACCTCTCTCTGCAGTCGATGGATATGGAGAGCTGAACTGTCAAGTGGATATATACAGTCTTTTCAGTCTGTTTGGAAAACTTTACATCAGGGACCAAGCCTGCAGAGCAAAAAAATCACTTTCCACAGAAGAGAGACAAAATATCATTTACTCTTTTTTTATGCTATTGAGAGCTCCCCTCCAGGGCGTATACAGCATAAGTGAACCAAGAAAAAAGAAAGTGTCAAAGACAAACTATAGTTATAAATAACACAAGTTCACTATAATAACAGCAGTTTCAATTCAGACCAACTGTGAGTGAGTGATCACTTAATTCTAATGCAAATAATCATTTGAAACCAAATTTGGCATGAAAAAAATACCAAACTAGAATTTAACAACTACAAAGTGTTTAAAATCACTCCAGCAACATAAAACGAATGTATTCTTCTAATTGTATTGCACTCCCTCTGAAAGCCTTTTCAAATTAAGACAAAGCAGTGTGTTTTATGGCTATTGTGGAGGCAAATATACCTACTGTTATCTCCCACTGAAAGCTCTTCTCGCTAAGATTTCCTTGGACTGCAATGTGCTTGGTCTGCATTTTTCTTGATTTAGGCCCAGCTTATCTTAAGCTTATAGAGATGTCAGCAAAACCCCCTTTTTAATAGCGCAAGGCTCTTAATTCATTACCAAATGTAAACTTTGCTGCAGAGGAGAGCGGGATGGGCTGAGGGTAAATTAGAGGGTGTATTCTACTCAACTAATTACTCAGTAAATTCAAGCTCCCCTTGGGATGAGGAGGGAAAAAAAGAAAAAATCAGAACACTTAGACGCTTCTGTGTGCATTTATTAAAGCCATCTACCCAAGGGGTGTAATTTCCCATAATTTAATGCCATTAAATAAATCATTTTTTTTCAAGTACTAAAACGGCACATCTCTGGTTTTTGCCTGTATCAAAGTCTCTGAATTTGACAAGAGAGAAAAAGAATGTTTTTATAATGATCAGCTTAAAACCCAATTGCCTTAGACTGAATAATCCAACCACATCTAACAGACTTCAGTGCGATCACTTGTGCAGCATTGTGCATATGCATCCAACCAAACTTCAGCTATAAAAGGCTGATGCCTGCTGACAGGTTTATTACTTAACCATGCTGAAACCATCAAAGGGGAAATGTTCGGCTACCTGACTGCAACAACTGTGATGATTAAACCCTTTGATGCAAAGCTGTCACCATGTTGAGGTAAGGCATGATGAAGGGAAGGACAGAAATCCTGGCAAAGTGGTCATTTAACCGCAGACATCACACAGCGGAGGAGAAGACAGACCAAGTGCTTGTCCTGTCTGCAGCTCCCATCAGCCCTCTTATCTTGTCTGAAGAGACAGATTTCAAGGTTAGCCACTGACCCTACAACTGCTGAAGCTGTCGCACTACGAAGCTCTCTCTCTCTTTCTCTATCACTCTCTATATCTCCCTCTCTCTCTCTCTCTCTCTCTCTCTCTCTCACACACACACACACACACACACACACACACACACACACACACATCCTCAAGTACTTATCATTACACCTAACAAGGACACGCTCTGTTCACAGAGCCACAGTTTGTGTAATGGATGACTTTTGTGTGGCCCTTAAACACACCGGGAAATGGGCACTTGACCTATCATGGAAACAACTTCATGAGCTGAAACCTGCTGAGATGTACAACTATAAGAATCAAACTGTCAGCCATGTAAATGTTGAAAACCAGACCAGTCCCTGCAGAGCCTTTACCCTCTCCAAAATGAAGTGGCTGTAGTAGCTACACCCACATCTCTTACTGTGATCTGATGGAAACCCATGGTAAAAATATCAACATCCCTAAAAGTAAACTTTGATAATACAATAAACCTTTTTGATGTTCACTGTATGGCCCCCAAAACACAAAGCTTTTGTTTATTTAATTAACTATAGAAATATTCTAGATTCAACAGCAAAATTATGCACAAACACAGAATGCAGTTTTATAAGCAAAATCTCCCCCAGACCCAAAAGCTGTGGTTCCTAAAGATGTTTTCTAACTACTTCGCTCATCACCGGACTGTTTTAGAGGGTGTTTAAAAAATTAATTACTTTCTGGCTAAAGAAAGAAAGAAAGAAAGAAAGAAAGAAAGAAAGAAAGAAAGAAAGAAAAAGAAGACAGTTATGCCGTAATGCATAAATGGGAGAAGCTCTTTGAGAGCCAACATAACCTCAACATAACATGGTGTGCATATGACTTGGACGTAACTTATAAAATGACACCTAGAGAAGTAAAACTTTATAAATTATTAAACCTCAAGGGAAAAAATAAGATATCTGCCACCCTGTCAGACATGGCTCTGCAGTGGAAATCACTGCATATGCTCAAAATCACTTCCAGTTATTCTGCAGGCTGACAAATGAACAACATTTGGCATATTGTGACAAAATATGGGAAGTTTCTCATTGCAGAAACTGGTCTTTAAAAAAAAAAAAAAAAAGCAGTGCGCACTTGTCCAAACTTTTCTGAATGTTTTGTTGGCCTCAAATTTATAATGAGCATATATTTTTCATGAAACAATTCAATGTTTCAGTTTTTAATATAAAATATGTGGCATTTGCATTATTTTCAGTTAAAGTCATGCTTCAGTGATTTACAAACCATCTGTTTTTATTAACATCTTACAAAGCATCTAAACTTTTTCAGGACTGGAGTTGTTGTAGAGTTAGCCTCGCAGGGGTTGCATTAGGTCTCTTAATTAACCATAGGTTTGTTTTTAGAGTTGTTTGCCTCAAACCCATCAGTGTCATCTCTCATTTCTTCCAGTGCCATTAGTAGCTTCATGTGGTGGGTTTCGCTATTATCGGGTAGACAGGGCTCCAATCAGAGCCTAGCTCATTCTTCCATTTCGTCCTTCACACTTGACAGGCCGATTTAATAAATATTTTAATGCTTAGCATTAATTCATATCTGTTTTGTGGCGTTACAGCTGCATCTAAAAATGATCAGTGTGATTTCCCATTACGCTGTTCTCATTTATGCACGACATCTCTTCATTAACTATTTAAATCTCAAGACATGATGACAGGATGCATAAAAATCAAGTATTAATTAATGTACTGTGTGCTTAACATCAAATGAAGGTAGACCATAATATTTTATTTAGGCATATTTATTTTTGCTGCTGCAAAGTGGCTTGGCTTTGTTCTTTACTGCATGTGTTTGGAAACAGTAGTTTCTGTTAAGATGTTTGGACATAATTGTCAGTGTTTTAGGCATAACAATAATCTGTGGTTTTGCATTGAAAAGAGAGACTGTGTGTCAGAAAGAGCTTTGTGTTTGCCAAAGGTTTTTGACCCAAATATGAAACCACAAAAGCAAAGTAAGCCAGGCCCGATCGTATCTCTGTATTCTGATGTTATCAGGATGGCCACACAGTCTTTGTCTGATTAACAAGTTACAGGCTTTGCATTTCAAGTTAAGCATGAGAGAGCTTAGCTGTTAGCTCACTAGCATGTTGCAAGAACTGTCAAAATCATTAAATTGTCCTCATCACTTTCTTTTTTTTTGTGTGTTTGTTTTTTTTTTTTTTTTCCAAACAAACATCTCCCTAATCCTAATCTGCTGTGGATTGTTCTCCATTTAAAAGAGCATCCCTCCTCAAGGTGGAGGATCAGGTACAGCTGAAAACTTTTGGACACAGTTATATTAGTGAACTTGAAACTTGTCCATGATATTTTGTCCTAGAGAAAGGCGAAATGCTGGAGTTGAGGTGGCTTTTCATCCGTATACTAACAACTACAGTATACCTGCCTGTCAATGGAATCAGTGGAAACAAAACTTGTAATCTGAACATTTTCTAAACTACTGACTTGTGAAATAAATTCACTCCCAGTATAGAGTGTGCTGTTAGAGAAGTAACCTACTCAGATCTTTATTGTTCTTTGAACCAGACTGCAAATGTTAATTTTTCATGGAAAACTTTGGCTTTTTTGAATTAGTGTGTCTATTGCTCCCAGTTCCAGCCTTAAGCAGACGCACGTGAAACTGCAGTTTTTAGCACTTCTGAATTAGCTTTATTTCTCACGGTCTGGGTTTGCCTCGTAAATGCTCCTTTTAAAAAGCTGTCTATCTTTTATCTCAGGAGATTAGCCCGATACTGCTTCACACTGTGCCTTATAAAGGATTGATGGTAGACTTGTGAATTTTGTGATAAAGAGAAAAATGTTGAAGAGGCACTCACTGCTCCTGGAGTGTGCTAGGATAAGTACAATCCCTCAAAAATATGATTTTGTCAGTTTCTTTTCCTTGTTTTGAATAGCGCTCACCTTTTTCAGTTACTTCACTGTTTATTGCACACGCTTTTCCCCTTCTGTAATTAAAAGCTTACTGTACCAAAATAAATACATTTTAAAAAAGAAAGGAAGAAAAATGGATAAACAATATACAGCATTGGACCTGATCAGTCAGGCAGCATCTGTTAAAACTCAACTCACTGCTGTTTGGTCTGACAGCACATTTCTACAGAACACTCACAATCATTGTGGCGAACACTCCATACCAGCACAGAGTAGAAGTGTGTGAAAAGTTGTTCAATCCTGTCTGACTTTTCTGTGACAGTAAAACAAAGGAGACTTCTGTCCCAGTCCTACATGAAACCTCCAACAAATCGTGACTGAATTCAACTCTTACTGTTCCCTTGTTCCTTCACCTCTTCGAGGCTTGCTTACAACATTTGGTTAATGTTGTAAAATACATCCCAGTAAAGTAGAGATAAGGCAACAAGCCTGCTTTTTTTAAGCTTATGATGAAAAGGTGAGCCGATGTGGACACAAACAGCAGAGTCCTTTACTCACTGGTGAAAGAAATTCTGGTAGAAATCCCTTCAGGGGAACTTTGAAGAAACTAGTTCAAGGCAGTCAGAGTACATCCAGGCTGCACATTTCAAGTTTTCATGTCTGCATCTGACAGTCTGGACTCAAACTAACTTTCACCTGGAAGTACATTTCTTTTAAAGGGTTCATCCGTTTCTATACTAGTTTTTTCCTTTGATCTGTTTACAAAACAGTGTGTCAATATTTTTTTGTGTGGTGACAAAACCTGTTTTGTAAAAAATAAATATTTTTCCAAAGCTTGTCCTATTTAACAGTTTAAAACAAATATCACATCTATTACAAGACTTTTCAAGTCTTGAGAGTTATTTTAGAGTGGGCACAGTCATAAAATTAATCTAAATGAATAACATGACCAGCCTTTAAGTTACACAGCTATGAAGCATCAAGCAGGAGACGGACATGGTGAGCAGTTGGCATGGTAACACTGTGGAGTGTTTGACAGATAATCAGCAGGTCTTAAGAGTTGGTGAAGATAAAACCAGAATTCAAGGAATGTGAATGATAAACATTTATCAGACACATACATCCAAATGAATGCAAATGGTGCTTTACAACTATGGCTTAATTGGCTGCTTTTTCCCATATGACAGTCAAATGAACTGACTGCCAACTGAATGTGACCAAAAACAGTTTATTATAGATGCAGACAATCTTTTCAACTATCATTAAAAGTTACGTTAAGTTTGTCATGAAAATGAATTGATGGATTCACTTAATACTGCTGTGCCACACTCATCTCACAGAAGATCTCATGCTTTATTTCTTTTCTGTTCTTTTCTTTTCAAACAGAATACATCTACATCGGGGAAGCTTTACCATCCTTCACCTCACTGAATTTCTGCTGGTTCCCACAGCACTGACCCTTCTGTGAGGGGGGGAAGCGATAAAAGGATTTCCAGAACTCAGCGGCGGATCACATCATCCTAAGACAGTTCTGATAAGGTTTTGTGCTCAAGAGCAGTTCTGTCGTTGCACTGATGCAACTCAGGGAGGATCAGTTTAACCAACAGAAGAAACTGGCGGAGAGATAAAACACAGTTTTGGGGTTATTCCAAAGGTTTGGGTGGGATAGGCGGTATAAGTGCAGTTGTTTCTTCAAAAAGTGTTATTTGTATGACTCTACTGCAATAAATAAATAGATTGTTACAGTTGGTATGATAATTTCTGTGTAATGTATTTCAAGAACAAAGCAATTTCCAAACCAGGATGACAGTACATTGAATACAATAAAGTCCAGTTCCAGCAGTGGAACTGTTATTATATAGATGTATTTAATTATCTTCACATGTAATTCAACTAGCCGTTCATCTTCCTGAGATTCACACCACTTGAGGATTTATGTCTGAAATTAACTACACATTTTAAGCACAATTACCGCAAATGGTTTTGTGTCCAATTATCAAAGCCAATTTAAAATAAATAAGAGGAGAATATGGTTGAGTTTGTTTTGATATTCATCTTTGATACCTGTGTCATTATTAATAACATATACAAATTAAAGTGCATGAACACAGACTGTAAAAAAAGAAAAAAAAAAATGGATGTCATCCCGCTTGGAACGAAATGAGGTTGCCACAAAAACTGCTCCCCCTGGTGACTGGCTGTAGTATAGGTGAAAAACTCTGTCTTCTCATTCATTTCAGATGAGCTGTGGTCAAACTCTAAAAAATTAATACACCTCGTTGAAATGTTTCTGTGTCATTCTGAATTAGGGTGCAGTGATAATATGGTGTATAAAAATACACATGCTCAACATTTCAGGATGGAATAGGCTTCAAGAATACTTTGCAACATCCTCTTTGAGTCCCATAACCTCAGTGATTCCTTCGTGTTGCTTCTGCAGAGGCAGCTCATTCATAATTCAGCAGTAATGGTCTTTGGTTAACCAAATCTGGCTACTTAACAAACATACCCAATGTGTTACGAGAGGTAGTGCTGTTATATGAGCTGAAGACCTGTGAGTGAGGTTAAAAAAAAAAAAAAAAAGTAGCTGATGCCAACTGAAAGTATCACTGGATTTGTTTCTTGGCTCTAGTTTGATGTTTAGTCACTGCACAGAGTCTGAAATGTCTGCAAAAGTTGCTAAGTTGGCAACAAGGGTGCTTGGTGAGCAAGAAGTTGATTTAGGGCATCTGAGCAGTGATGTGTGAACGGTCCTGTTTGTTTATGGGGCTTTGTGTTTGATACCTCTGCCTACACATAATATCCCATCATTCTTTACAGCTAAGCTCAGCAGAGTAAATAAATGTGTTTACTGTGTGGCTACTGGTTGAGGTGAAACTGTGAACTCATTAAAAAAAGAAAAGTCAGATTCACTTTAATTTTTTTTTTTAATTTTTAGTTTCATTTAATGCCAACCAAGACCCCCCCCCCCCCCCAAAAAAAAAAAAAAAAAAAAAAAAAAAAAAAAAAGGTCTTTAAGTACAATCCACAGCAGAACAGATTCTTGTCTGTTCATTACAGACACCCACTGTTTTGAAAAGTTCAGTGACTCTTGTTTGGTTGTTATTTTCTTTTACTGTGTTATTTTCCTTCTCTGCTCCATCAGTTGGTTGAGGATAACTGCAGAACAAGTGCACCAGCTGGGCGCACGCCTGCGTGTAACCCTATGTCACATTTAGAGCTTTATGTTACAACTGACTAAGTAAAGCCCTGTGCACCAATTAGAAGTGAGCTTTGTTTGAGCTACATCCTGGTGTAACTTTCAGGCCTCAGGAGGAGCCAGTATGAGCCAAGGTGATGTTAAATAATAATAAAACAAGCATTAACCATGTAAAGCCTAACTCATGAAAAAACTTACAGAAAATTCTAGTTTTTTGGAACTGGGTGTCTATTAACCCTTTTAACAAAATCCACAAACAAATGTTGATATATATATATATATATATATATATTGTGATATATATTTTTTGTACCACATTTTATAAACTGGGCAGTTTTGGCAAGTTTTTTTTTTTTTTTTAGTATTTTTTTTAGTAAATAAAAAAAAGGATTTTTTTTGGGGGGTGAGTATAATTTCATAAGAGCAGTCATTTTGAAAAGAGCCAAAATACAACTTAAGTTGCCTGTAGGGGATCGATAATCCTACATTTTAACAGGTTTTAAAGAAACTATCATGTTGATGAGATAGAGGTCTTTAGAACTCATATATTAAATATGATACATTCTGCAACAAAGGGTCAAAGTTTTCTTAAATGCTGCAGCCACCATTGCTGTGTAAAGAACAAGCCGGGTTTTTCATTGGAAACCCTGACATCACACTCCACTTTGCACATGCGCATTAAGCTTTCATTGTGGGACATCTTCATTGCCATGTGCGAATCGGACAACAGCAACAGCTCAATGGCAGCCTACTGTTGTGCTTGTGCTACTGAATCTATTGACTGCCTTTCAACAAAATGTGCATCTGTTGCTTCACTTCTGCACCAGGCAAAGACGCATTCAATGTATACACCAGATGATCAGTCCACCTATATTTCGGTGAAGGGTTACCAAAAGACTACAGTTATATCAACATCTACAGGCCTGGTATGCATACTACAGCGTTTTCAGTCCCTCGGTGTTTCCGTGCAAACAATTTTTTTTCACTGCGTTTTTTTTGCATTTTCAAGTGAAACTCTGTCATGTTAACGGGGACTTAATTAGTTCTTTAGCTCTCAGACTCAGATGCTGGAATTTGTTTACTGAGCTGTTCCCCATAATTTCATGGTCTCTATTTCAGTATACGATTGTTTATCTCAATGGGGCTTTTCTGGTTAAATAAATTTTAAATAAATAAATGAAAACCAAGAATAAACATTTAAATAAGTGTATTGTTAACTAAGAGTCATATAATTAGTCAATAAATAATAGAAGTATATATTATTTTACTCTGACCCCTGCATCATCTCCTTTAATGGAGGAGATGGGATCACTATCTTAAACACATTTGGCTTTACTTATGGGTAACTGTTCTGCCATTCATGTTTCTATAATTCTTTGGCTGAAAGCAGAAAAACTGGATACGTGTAAGGATGTGGAGCGATTTCAAAGAGAGCCACATTGTGGTGGTGTTACAACTGAGTGTGAAATGCAAAACTGAACTTAACAAAGACGTTACCTTTGATTCCTTTAATCTGTGAGCTCTATTCAAAATGAACAAAGGTTACCATTAACGCTGGTTAAAAGTCTGACTTTAATCTATGCATCAAAGATTGGCTGCCGATCATGTCTGCCTGTCTGGGTTCTTTGATAACATCTTTATGTGTTTCATGTAAAATCCTCTTAGAGCAACTTTCTGAGGGTTAATAAGCTTTAGGGTAATGCTAATGGTCCATAGGTTCTGTGAGGTTTTGTAGGTTTCTTCACATAATTCAAAATCATAATGAGGTACAAGTATTTTTCTCATTATTAATGTTTGTCCATATTCCATTCAAATATCTGCATGTTTGAATGAATCCTCACAATGAAAGAACATTCCTCTTTTGAAGCCTTGAAATGACCGAATGCATACTTTCAGATTCTCTACAAAGAGGCTTTAATACAGTGTGAACGACATTCACTCCCTCAACACCTTCAGTTTATGTTTTCTGTAATTTTTCACTTAGTTTTCCATCATCTATTGAATGCAGTTATACTTATAAAAGTTCATCATGTCGGCGATTTGGGCTCACTTGAACTTTGCTGAATGATTTCTTGTTAACCTCCTTTAATCCCTGCATGCCTGGCAGATTATCATAAAAATACTGCTAAAAGGTGACCACTTCAGCATATATAACAGCCAATCTGTGTAAGACCAAGCAGAATACAGTGCTTAATGCAAAGTGGATCAAATAGAATAGAAAAGCAGGGAATCCTAATTAACGCCTTTGGAATAAAAGAGAAAAAAAAACAATAACTTTGTTTTTGTTTTGTTTTTCCTCTCTCCAACCTCAGGTTATGCACTTTGATAAATACATTTCTGTAATTGTATCCCTGTTTTGCACTCACTTAAACTGTTTCAGGCACATTTCCATAAACATGCAGTCATAAATGTCCACACCCAATTTGTCTGTCCTTTGTTTTCCTCTATTTTTTATCATTAATGCACAGATGGCGATATTAAAATTAAATTAGCAGGTCTTTGGATAGGCACAATCTGAAACAACAGCTCTTGTGTTTTCCTGCAGCTTATTATTGCAAGCTGTCAGGCACTGTGTTGAGGGGTAATACTGTAAAATTGTTTTTCTAAGGGAAACGCTTTTGAATTTAGAAACATTTATGTAATCCTTGTTACATTTGCATACAATGTCTTTAGTTTGCAAGAGCGAGAGTGAAATCACTCCACGAGATGATTGCGTGCCATCCTCAGGGGGACTCAGAGCTCGACTCTCATCCCACCCCTGCCATTTAACAGTGGAAATAGATTGATGTCTTTGAAATGCCCTCTAGAGTCCCTTTCTTCACTCAGCAAAGATATGATGACAGGGTTACTACCTTTGACTTGAGATGCAGGCTTTTACCAATAGTCTTGACACCTGTGTTAACCTCAGACTATTCAGTTCGGTAAAATGTGGAATGTATTTTAATATTTTACTGCTCGCCCTGGTGCAGTGAAAACACAAGAAGAGATGGTTCTTGCAGCATATCATTAGTCTATGAATGAGTGTACATGTTTTTGCTAATGACAGTGAAAGTAAAGCCCCAGGCTTATCTTGCTGTCACCCACTTCAGGACATGCTGACTGGGCTTTTTCTGCGTGTGGGTTTTTCTTTTTTTTCCTTGGCATGCTGTAGGCTTTGCAGACGTTCACCATTCACATTCCTGGCTGAAAATATACTAGCACCACAGATATTTGAGATTTTCTCATCCTTGTGTTATCAGGACTACCTGTTCATTTTAATGTCAGTTGTTAAGGTCACCCTGTGAAATAGAAAGCCTCAGTTAAACAACCCACAAAACAAAACAAACACATGTTGAAATGTAGAAATGTAGAGTTTAGCATCCAAAAAACTGAATCCTTAAAAAAATGAAGGTGATCATTATTTGTCTGTTTGAATACATAATGAAGACAGAATTTTTACCCAGCACCTTTTCATTGTCATCATTGGCAGCTTGCTGGACTAGGTCAATAAAAACATTAGGAACACTGTCAAGGATCGTTAACATTGACATTTCAAGACTTTTTCCACAATTAGAGTTTTTAGACTCCTGCCCTTTAACACATTGTTCTAACATGATGGAGTTCTGGGCTACTGCCTGTTTTGTCTGTCCAGTATTTACGTCCACATTTTTTTTTTTTTACACCAGAACATACAGAAAGGGACAGTTTTTGCCATAGGCAATGTGGGTTGACCACCCAGGGGTGCAATCTATGTGAGAGTGCATGGATGCCCTGCCAAGGAAAAAAAAAAAAAGGTTATCTTTTTATATGTCGTGAATGATTTAACCATAAATTTGTGGGATATTTTAACCAGCACATAGCAGCCCTCTGTTTCAGTGGGATATTTGGGCTCATCAGTAAAAGAAAACAAAAATAATAGGTGCTTTTTTTTATTTTTTTGCTTTAATTAGGGGCTCGGGCTTCGCATGAGCCACTCTCCCCATAGCAAAGCTATGGGGAGAGTGGCTCCACTATTGTTCTTCCGTTCGTTTCTTTTTTTTAGGGGCTCGGGCTTCGCATGAGCCACTCTCCCCATAGCAAAGCTATGGGGAGAGTGGCTCGTGGCGAAGCCACGAGCCACTATTGTTCTTCCGTTCGTTTCTTTTTTTTTCTTTTTCTTCATCTTCCGGACAAAATTTCGGTTCGCTACTCCTCCTAGGGCTTTGAGAAAACCCCAACAAATTATATATCAAAACGTGCGGCTCGGTCCAGAATGGTGTGCTATGACTTTTCTAAGAATTTCGGCAATTTTTGGCCGAAAAAAACCCCGAAAAACCGACGAAACAGTCCCATTAAGAATGAATGGGAAGGCTCCCCGAGAACACCAAAAAAACACACTTTTTCACACGGCTCCTGCCTCGCCATACTTTCAGCTAGAGACGTCATTCTTGCTTCAAAACGTTGACACATCTTTCCACGGCTTAAGTTTTAAGGGGCATTCTGCTGTCTTCAATAGTTTTTGAGAAAACAAAGGTAAAGCAACACAAAGTTTTGAGTTTTTTCACTAAAACTCAGCTCTCACAGTGCGTGACATCATCAGTTAGAGTGGGAGAAGCAGCTCATGACACACAAGGAATTTCCCAAACAAATGTCTCGTGGGACCACAAATTTCACTCCACGGTCATAAAAATTACATCAAAACGTAGGTATTTCCGTTGCGCTTCTGTCAAAGCAGCCTTTGAAGTCAAAGGATGGAGCTCTTAGTCAGGAAAGGGCCAACTGTCAGCCAAACCTGACCACCTCTCTGTATTTGCTTGCATTATGAATCTCTCGGTTTTTTCAGAAAAGGGTCACTCATTTTCAACTCGGCCGTGAGGGCAAATTCTTGACCCTACAAATATAAACTGCACATTGACGGATTCCTCCGCCCGTCTGGATTTTCACGGTGCGCTCGTTTTTCTGATAGCTATAACGGTTTGGCCACAGTGAGCATTTGTTCGGACACATGCCTCATCCCAAAAAACAGCAGAGAACAGCTGTCACAAAGAGGTGTCCCTTGATCTCCACAGCTGCTCTCAGTTAAATCGTCATGGAAACCACGCAGCTCTACATGAAAGATGACTCATAAGGACAAAACTTTGGACCGCTTCTCCTCCCAGAGCTTTAAGAAAACCCCAACAAATTATATATCAAATCGTGCGGCTCGGTCCAGAATGGCGTGCTATGACTTTTCTAAGAATTTCGGTGTTTTTTGGCCGAAAAAAAAACCCTGAAAAACCGACGAAAAAGTCCTATAGACAATGAATAGGGAGGCTTCCCGAGAACACCAAAAAAACACACTATTTCCCACTGCTCCTGCCTCGCCATACTTTCAGCTAGAGACATCATTCTTGCTTAAAAATCTTGACACATCTGTCCACAGCTTAAATTTCTAGGGGCATTCTGCTATCTTCAATAGTTTTTGAGAAAACAAAGGTAAAGCAACACAAAGTTTTGAGTTTTTTCACTAAAACTCAGCTCTCAGAGTGCGTGACATCATCAGTCAGTCACAGCAGGACTGACTGATGATGTCACGCACGGAAGAGGGAAACCATGCAGCTCTTCATGAATGATGACTCATAAGGACATTCTGGGGCATTCTGGGGGATCCTGGCTATATTATCAAAACAAGTACACACACACACACACACACGGAGAGAGTGAGGATTCCTTTTGAATGAAATAACTCATTTCAAGCAATGTATTATCAATGAAAGCTTAAACACAGAGGTTTTCTTGTCCTTGAAGGGGCATGTTAAGCGCACAAACGTGTATGTGTGTGTGTTTATGATTGTGATTAAGGGACCTCAGTTTACACAAGACACCCACCACATTCAAGCACGTGTAGCGTGCATGACTCTTTGTGTTTGTGTGTGTATTTTTGTTAATCAATGATACACCATTCAAATCATCTCACAGAGGGGTTCTTCATTTTGAAATGGCGCGCGGAGCGCGCCTATGTGTTTGGTGTGTGCATTTATAATCGTGATTGAGGGACCTCAGTTCAGACAAAACCCCCACCACATCTAAGCATGCATATATCTGTTTGTGTGTTTCCAGAGTGTAAAAATTATATGTAACAGTGGGCACATAGTGCGCATTTGTGTGAATGAGTTAAATATGACCTCAGTTAAACTACAAACCACATGTATGGATGTGTTACCACACATCAATCTCACCAAACACACCTATAACCCATGAGTAGCTTTAATTGTCCCACAACAGTTAGGGAGAGGACACATTAGAAAGTATATCAAGAAGAGTATGTATGCCAGCCGGCATGCGTCCCGAGCCCCTCTCACGATTTCCGTGGAAATTGTCTAGTTAGGGGCTCGGGCTTCGCATGAGCCACTCTCCCCATAGCAAAGCTATGGGGAGAGTGGCTCGTGGCGAAGCCACGAGCCACTATTGTTCTTCCGTTCGCATCTTTTTTCATCTTCATCTTCATCTTCCGGACAAAACTTTGGACCGCTTCTCCTCCCAGAGCTTTGAGAAAACCCCAACAAATTATATATCAAAACGTGCGGCTCGGTCCAGAATGGTGTGCTATGACTTTTCTAAGAATTTCGGCAATTTTTGGCCGAAAAAACACAGAAAAACCGACGAAACAGTCCCATTAAGAATGAATGGGAAGGCTCCCCGAGAACACCAAAAAAACACACTTTTTCACACGGCTCCTGCCTCGCCATACTTTCAGCTAGAGACGTCATTCTTGCTTCAAAACGTTGACACATCTGTCCACGGCTTAAGTTTCAAGGGGCATTCTGCTGTCTTTAATAGTTTTCGAGAAAACAAAGGTAAAGCAACACAAAGTTTTGAGTTTTTTCACTAAAACTCAGCTCTCTGAGTGCGTGACATCACAAGTCAGAGTGGGAGCAGCAGCTCATGACACACAAGCAATTTCCCAAACAAATGTCTCGTGGGGCCACAAATTTCACTCCACGGTCATAAAAATTACATCAAAACGTAGGTATTTCCGTTGCGCTTCTGTCAAAGCAGCCTTTGAAGTCAAAGGATGGAGCTCTTAGTCAGGAAAGGGCCAACTGTCAGCCAAACCTGACCACCTCTCTGTACTTACTTTCATTATGAATCTCTCGGGTTTTTCAGAAAAGGGTCACTAATTTTCAACTCGGCCGTGAGGGCAAATTCTTGACCCTACAAATATAAACTGCACATTGACGGATTCCTCCGCCCGTCTGGATTTTCACGGTGCGCTCGTTTTTCTGATAGCTATAACGGTTTGGCCACAGCGAGCATTTGTTCGGACACATGCCTCATCCCAAAAAACAGCAGAGAACAGCTGTCACAAAGAGGTGTCCCTTGATCTCCACAGCTGCTCTCAGTTAAATCGTCATGGAAACCACGCAGCTCTACATGAAAGATGACTCATAAGGACAAAACTTTGGACCGCTTCTCCTCCCAGAGCTTTAAGAAAACCCCAACAAATTATATATCAAAACGTGCGGCTCGGTCCAGAATGGCGTGCTATGACTTTTCTAAGAATTTCGGTGTTTTTTGGCCGAAAAAAAACCCTGAAAAACCGACGAAAAAGTCCTATAGACAATGAATAGGGAGGCTTCCCGAGAACACCAAAAAACACACTATTTCCCACTGCTCCTGCCTCGCCATACTTTCAGCTAGAGACATCATTCTTGGTTCAAAATGTTGACACATCTGTCCACAGCTTAAATTTCTAGGGGCATTCTGCTATCTTCAACAGTTTTTGAGAAAACAAAGGTAAAGCAACACAAAGTTTTGAGTTTTTTCACTAAAACTCAGCTCTCAGAGTGCGTGACATCATCAGTCAGTCACAGCAGGACTGACGGAAGATGGAAACCATGCAGCTCTTCATGAATGATGACTCATAAGGACATTCTGGGGCATTCTGGGAGATCCTGGCTATATTATCAAAACAAGTACACACACACACACACACACACACACACACACACACGGAGAGAGTGAGGATTCCTTTTGAATGAAATAACTCATTTCAAGCAATGTATTATCAATGAAAACTTAAACACAGAGGTTTTCTTGTCCTTGAAGGGGCATGTAAAGCGCACAAACGTGTATGTGTGTGTGACTGTATTGATGATGTTTAAAGTACCTCATTTCACACAAAACACCCTCACATTCTAGCGCGTAATGCTCATGTCTTTGTGTGTGTGTTAGAGTGTGTGTGTGTGTGTGTGTGTGCGTGTGTGTATGTGTGTGTATGTATGTGTGTGTGTGTGTGTGTGTGTGTGTGTGTGTGTGTGTAGGTGTGTGTCTGTTTTTCGTTGAACAAAGTTTTATCATTGAAGGCCATTCACAGGGGGATTCTTGTCTCTGAAAAGGAAAGCGAAGAGCGCCTATGTGTACGTGTCTGTGTTTATGATTGTGATTAAGGGACCTCAGTTTACACAAGACACCCACCACATTTAAGCACGTGTAGCGTGCATGACTCTTTGTGTTTGTGTGTGTATTTTTGTTAATCAATGTTACACCATTCAAATCATCTCACAGAGGGATTCTTCATTTTGAAATGGCGCGCGGAGCGCGCCTATGTGTTTGGTGTGTGCATTTATGATCGTGATTGAGGGACCTCAGTTCAGACAAAACCCCCACCACATCTAAGCATGCATATATCTGTTTGTGTGTTTCCAGAGTGTAAAAATTATATGTAACAGTGGGCACATAGTGCGCATTTGTGTGAATGAGTTAAATATGACCTCAGTTAAACTACAAACCACATGTGTGGATGAGTAACCACACATCAATCTCACAAAAAAAAACACCTATAACCCATGAGTAGCTTTAATTGTCCCACAACAGTTAGGGAGAGGACACATTAGAAAGTATATCAAGAAGAGTATGTATGCCAGCCGGCATGCGTCCCGAGCCCCTCTCACGATTTCCGTGGAAATTGTCTAGTTAGGGGCTCGGGCTTCGCATGAGCCACTCTCCCCATAGCAAAGCTATGGGGAGAGTGGCTCGTGGCGAAGCCACGAGCCACTATTGTTCTTCCGTTCGTTTCTTTCATCTTCATCTTCCGGACAAAATTTTGGACCGCTTCTCCTCCCAGAGCTTTGAGAAAACCCCAACAAATTATATATCAAAACGTGCGGCTCGGTCCAGAATGGTGTGCTATGACTTTTCTAAGAATTTCGGCAATTTTTGGCCGAAAAAACCCCGAAAAACCGACGAAACAGTCCCATTAAGAATGAATGGGAAGGCTCCCCGAGAACACCAAAAAAACACACTTTTTCACACGGCTCCTGCCTCGCCATACTTTCAGCTAGAGACGTCATTCTTGCTTCAAAACGTTGGCACATCTTTCCACGGCTTAAGTTTCAAGGGGCATTCTGCTGTCTTTAATAGTTTTTGAGAAAACAAAGGTAAAGCAACACAAAGTTTTGAGTTTTTTCACTAAAACTCAGCTCTCACAGTGCGTGACATCATCAGTTAGAGTGGGAGCTGCAGCTCATGACACACAAGGAATTTCCCAAACAAATGTCTCGTGGGACCACAAATTTCACTCCACGGTCATAAAAATTACATCAAAACGTAGGTATGTCCGTTGCGCTTCTGTCAAAGCAGCCTTTGAAGTCAAAGGATGGAGCTCTTAGTCAGGAAAGGGCCAACTGTCAGCCAAACCTGACCACCTCTCTGTATTTACTTGCATTATGAATCTCTCGGGTTTTTCAGAGAAGGGTCACTCATTTTCAACTCGGCCGTGAGGGCAAATTCTTGACCCTACAAATATAAACTGCACATTGACGGATTCCTCCGCCCGTCTGGATTTTCACGGTGCGCTCGTTTTTCTGATAGCTATAACGGTTTGGCCACAGCGAGCATTTGTTCGGACACATGCCTCATCCCAAAAAACAGCAGAGAACAGCTGTCACAAAGAGGTGTCCCTTGATCTCCACAGCTGCTCTCAGTTAAATCGTCATGGAAACCACGCAGCTCTACATGAAAGATGACTCATAAGGACAAAACTTTGGACCACTTCTCCTCCCAGAGCTTTAAGAAATCCCCAACAAATTATATATCAAAACGTGCGGCTCGGTCCAGAATGGTGTGCTTTGACTTTTCTAAGAATTTCGGTGTTTTTTGGCCGAAAAAAAACCCCTGAAAAACCGACGAAAAAGTCCTATAGACAATGAATAGGGAGGCTTCCCGAGAACACCAAAAAACACACTATTTCCCACTGCTCCTGCCTCGCCATACTTTCAGCTAGAGACATCATTCTTGCTTCAAAATCTTGACACATCTGTCCACAGCTTAAATTTCTAGGGGCATTCTGCTATCTTCAACAGTTTTTGAGAAAACAAAGGTAAAGCAACACAAAGTTTTGAGTTTTTTCACTTAAAACTCCATTTTGAATCTCTGGGGATCACTCATTTTCAACTCGGCCGCGTGGGCTAATTTTTGACCCGAATAATACAGAGATAATCTGCTCCAAATCCTGGTTAAAATTTCAAGACATAGTCAATATCAGCTCATTCTTATGTAACATTTCAAAATAAAAGCCCTTTAAATTCCAGAATCTGAGCTATAATCTTGCCTGATTTCCGATTAGCATGAAAAGGCTAAAACCAATAATCAATCAATGATTTCACTTCAGGCTTATAGTACACCACCTCAGGATGCGACTCAGTTAATTTCAACCAATGTTGATGTAGCATTTCAAAATAAAAGCTCTCAAATTCTTAAAACTGAGGTTTATTCTTGCCTGAAGTCTGATTTGTGTAAAAAGGCTAAAATCAATACTCAATCAATGATTCCACTTCAGGCTGATAGTGAGCCTTTCCAGGGTGTCATCCATTCAATATCCGCTGTTTCTGGTGTAGCATTTCAAAATAAAAGCTCTTCAAATTCTTAAAACTGAGGTTTATTCTTGCCTGAAGTCTGATTTGTGAAAAGGCTTAAACCAATAATCAATCAATGATTCCACTTCAGGATGATAGTTCACCACCTCAGGATGTGACGCAATTAATTTGAACCAAGACTGATGTAGCACTTCAAAATAAAAGCCCTTTAATTTCCAGAAACTGAGCTATAGTCTTTCCTGATTTAAGATCAGGATAAAAAGGCTCAAATAAATAATCAATCAATGATTCCACTTCAGGCTGATAGTACACCACCGCAGGATGTCATTCATTTAATATCAGCTGTTTCAGGTGTAGCATTTCAAAATGAAAGCTCTTCAAATTCTTAAAACTGAGGTGTTTTCTTGCCTGAAGTCTGATTTGTGTAAAAAGGCTAAAACAAATAATCATTCAATGATTCCACTTCAGGATGATAGTACACCACCTCAGGATGTGTCGCAATTAATTTGAACCAAGACTGATGTAGCATTTCAAAATAAAAGCCCTTTTAATTCCAGGAACTGAGCTATAGTCTTGCCTGATTTAAGATCAGGATAAAAAGGCTTAAATAAATATTCAGTCAATGATTCCACCTCAGGCTTATAGGACACCACCTCAGGGTATCACCCAGTCAATATCAACAAATTCTGATGTAGCATTTCAAAATAAAAGCCCTTTAAATTTTTGAAACTGAAGTACATTGTTGCCTGAAATCTGATTTGTGTAAAATGGGTAAAACTAATAATCAATCCATGATTCCACTTCAGGCTGATAGTTTACCACACCAGGATGTCACTCAGTCAATATCAGCTGATTCTGATGTAGCATTTCAAAATAAAAGCCCTTTAAATTCCAGAAACGGAGTATGTATGCCAGCCGGCATGCGTCCCGAGCCCCTCTCACGATTTCCGTGGAAATTGTCTAGTTAGGGGCTCGGGCTTCGCATGAGCCCCTCTCCCCCATAGCAAAGCTATGGGGGAGAGGGGCTCGTGGCGAAGCCACGAGCCCCTATTGTTCTTCCGTTGCGCTTCTTTTTTTTTCTTTTTCATCTTCCGTCCAAAATTTCGGACCGCTTCTCCTCCCAGAGCTTTGAGAAAAACCCAACAAATTATATATCAAAACGTGCGGCTCGGTCCAGAATGGTGTGCTATGACTTTTCTAAGAATTTCGGCAATTTTTGGCCGAAAAAACCCAGAAAAACCGACGAAACAGTCCCATTAAGAATGAATGGGAAGGCTCCCCGAGAACACCAAAAAAACACACTTTTTCACACGGCTCCTGCCTCGCCATACTTTCAGCTAGAGACGTCATTCTTGTTTCAAAACGTTGACACATCTGTCCACAGCTTAAGTTTCAAGGGGCATTCTGCTGTCTTTAATAGTTTTCGAGAAAACAAAGGTAAAGCAACACAAAGTTTTGGGTTTTTTCACTAAAACTCAGCTCTCACAGTGCGTGACATCATCATTTAGAGTGGGAGCTGCAGCTCATGACACACAAGGAATTTCCCAAACAAATCGCTCGTGGGACCACAAATTTCACTCCACGGTCATAAAAATTACTTCAAAACGTAGGTATTTCCGTTGCGCTTCTGTCAAAGCAGCCTTTGAAGTCAAAGGATGGAGCTCTTAGTCAGGAAAGGGCCAACTGTCAGCCAAACCTGACCACCCCTCTGTGTTTACTTTCATTTTAAATCTCTAGGGTTTTTCAGAAAAGGGTCGCTCATTTTCAACTCGGCCGTGAGGGCAAATTCTTGACCCTACAAATATAAACTTGACAGTGACGGATTCCTCCGCCCCTCTGGAGTTTCACGGTGCGCTCGTTTTTCTGATAGCTATAACGGTTTGGCCACAGCGAGCATTTGTTCGGACACATGCCTCATCCCAAAAAACGGCAGAGAACAGCTGTCACAAAGAGGTGTCCCTTGATCTCCACAGCTGCTCTCAGTTAAATCGTCATGGAAACCATGCAGCTCTACATGAAAGATGACTCATAAGGACAAAACTTTGGACCGCTTCTCCTCCCAGAGCTTTAAGAAAACCCCAACAAATTATATATCAAAACGTGCGGCTCGGTCCAGAATGGCGTGCTATGACTTTTCTAAGAATTTCTGTGTTTTTTGGCCGAAAACCCCCCCAGAAAAACCGACGAAAAAGTCCTATAGACAATGAATAGGGAGGCTTCCCGAGAACACCAAAAAAACACACTTTTTCCCACTGCTCCTGCCTCGCCATACTTTCAGCTAGAGACGTCATTCTTGCTTCAAAATGTTGACACATCTGTCCATAGCTTAAGTTGCTAGGGGCATTCTGCTATCTTCAACAGTTTTTGAGAAAACAAAGGTAAAGCAACACAAAGTTTTGAGTTTTTTCACTTAAAACTCCATTTTGAATCTCTGGGGTTTTTCAGAAAAGGATCACTCATTTTCAACTCGGCCGCGTGGGCAAATTTTTGACCCGAATAATACAGAGATAGTCTACTCTAAATCCTGGTTAAAATTTAAAGACATAGTCAATATCAGCTTATTCTTATGTAGCATTTCAAAATAAAAGCCCTTTAAATTCCAGAATCTGAGCTATAATCTTGCCTGATTTCCGATTAGGATAAAAAGGCTTAAATAAATATTCAATCAATGATTCCACCACAGGCTGATAGTACACCACCTCAGGGAATCACCCAGTCAATATCAACAAATTCTGATCTAGCATTTCAAAATAAAAGCTCCTCAAATTCTCAAAACTGAGCTATGTTCTTGCCTAAAGTCTGATTTGTGTGAAAAGCCTAAAATCAATAATCAATCAATGATTTCACATCAGGCTGATAGTGAACCATCCCAGGATGTCACTCATTCAATATCAGCTGATTCTGATGTAACATTTCAAAATAAAAGCCTTTCAAATTCTTGAAAATGAGCAAAAGTCTTGCCTGAAATCAGATTAGCATGAAAGGATTACATAAATAATCAATCAGTGATTCCAATTCAGGCTGATAGAGGTCTACCTCAGGATGTGATCCAGTTAATTTCAACCAATTCTGATGTAGCATTTCAAAATAAAAGCTCCTCAAATTCTCAAAACTGAGCTATGTTCTTGCCTAAAGTCTGATTTGTGTGAAAAGCCTAAAATCAATAATCAATCAATGATTCCACTTCAGGCTGATAGTACACCACGACAGGATGTCACTCATTCAATATCAGCTGATTCTGATTTAACATTTCAAAATAAAAGCCTTTCAAATTCTTGAAACTGAGCAAAAGTCTTGCCTGAATTCAGATTAGCATGAAAGGATTACATAAATAATCAATCAGTGATTCCAATTCAGGCTGGTAGAGGTCTACCTCAGGATGCGACTCAGTTAATTTCAACCAATTCTGATGTAGCATTTCAAAATAAAAGCCCTTTAAATTCCAGATACTGAGCTACAGTCTTGCCTGATTTCAGATTAGCATAAAAAGGCTAAAACCAATAATCAATCTATTATTCCACGTCCGGCTGATAGTATACCAAGCCAGGATGTCATTCATTAAATATCAGCTGATTTTGATGTAGCATTTCAAAATAAAAGCCCTTTAAATTCCAGATACTGAGCTATAGTCTTTCCTGATTTAAGATTAAGATAAAAAGGCTCAAATAAATATTCAATCAATGATTCCACTTCAGGCTGATAGTACACCACCCCAGGATGTCACTCATTTAATATCAGCTCATTCTGATGTAGCATTTCAAAATAAAAGCCCTTCAAATTCTTAAAAATGAGCTATATTCTTGCTTGAAATCTGATTTGTGTCAAAAGGCTAAAATCAATACCCAATCAATCAATTATTGCACTTCGGGCTGATAGTACACCACCACAGGACGTGACTCAGTTAAAGGAAAGCGTAGACCGCCTATGTGTACATGTGTGCGTTTATGATTGTGATTAAGGGACAATTAGGGAGAGGACACATTAAAAAGTATACCAAGAAGTATATTTAGTATGCCAGCCGGCATGCGTCCCGAGCCCCTCTCACGATTTCCGTGGAAATTGTCTAGTTTCTTTTTCTTCATCTTCCGGACAAAATTTCGGTTCGCTACTCCTCCTAGGGCTTTGAGAAAACCCCAACAAATTATATATCAAAACGTGCGGCTCGGTCCAGAATGGTGTGCTATGACTTTTCTAAGAATTTCGGCAATTTTTGGCCGAAAAAACCCCGAAAAACCGACGAAACAGTCCCATTAAGAATGAATGGGAAGGCTCCCCGAGAACACCAAAAAAACACACTTTTTCACACGGCTCCTGCCTCGCCATACTTTCAGCTAGAGACGTCATTCTTGCTTCAAAACGTTGACACATCTTTCCACGGCTTAAGTTTTAAGGGGCATTCTGCTGTCTTCAATAGTTTTTGAGAAAACAAAGGTAAAGCAACACAAAGTTTTGAGTTTTTTCACTAAAACTCAGCTCTCACAGTGCGTGACATCATCAGTTAGAGTGGGAGAAGCAGCTCATGACACACAAGGAATTTCCCAAACAAATGTCTCGTGGGACCACAAATTTCACTCCACGGTCATAAAAATTACATCAAAACGTAGGTATTTCCGTTGCGCTTCTGTCAAAGCAGCCTTTGAAGTCAAAGGATGGAGCTCTTAGTCAGGAAAGGGCCAACTGTCAGCCAAACCTGACCACCTCTCTGTATTTGCTTGCATTATGAATCTCTCGGGTTTTTCAGAAAAGGGTCACTCATTTTCAACTCGGCCGTGAGGGCAAATTCTTGACCCTACAAATATAAACTGCACATTGACGGATTCCTCCGCCCGTCTGGATTTTCACGGTGCGCTCGTTTTTCTGATAGCTATAACGGTTTGGCCACAGTGAGCATTTGTTCGGACACATGCCTCATCCCAAAAAACAGCAGAGAACAGCTGTCACAAAGAGGTGTCCCTTGATCTCCACAGCTGCTCTCAGTTAAATCGTCATGGAAACCACGCAGCTCTACATGAAAGATGACTCATAAGGACAAAACTTTGGACCGCTTCTCCTCCCAGAGCTTTAAGAAAACCCCAACAAATTATATATCAAATCGTGCGGCTCGGTCCAGAATGGCGTGCTATGACTTTTCTAAGAATTTCGGTGTTTTTTGGCCGAAAAAAAACCCTGAAAAACCGACGAAAAAGTCCTATAGACAATGAATAGGGAGGCTTCCCGAGAACACCAAAAAAACACACTATTTCCCACTGCTCCTGCCTCGCCATACTTTCAGCTAGAGACATCATTCTTGCTTAAAAATCTTGACACATCTGTCCACAGCTTAAATTTCTAGGGGCATTCTGCTATCTTCAATAGTTTTTGAGAAAACAAAGGTAAAGCAACACAAAGTTTTGAGTTTTTTCACTAAAACTCAGCTCTCAGAGTGCGTGACATCATCAGTCAGTCACAGCAGGACTGACTGATGATGTCACGCACGGAAGAGGGAAACCATGCAGCTCTTCATGAATGATGACTCATAAGGACATTCTGGGGCATTCTGGGGGATCCTGGCTATATTATCAAAACAAGTACACACACACACACACACACGGAGAGAGTGAGGATTCCTTTTGAATGAAATAACTCATTTCAAGCAATGTATTATCAATGAAAGCTTAAACACAGAGGTTTTCTTGTCCTTGAAGGGGCATGTTAAGCGCACAAACGTGTATGTGTGTGTGTTTATGATTGTGATTAAGGGACCTCAGTTTACACAAGACACCCACCACATTCAAGCACGTGTAGCGTGCATGACTCTTTGTGTTTGTGTGTGTATTTTTGTTAATCAATGATACACCATTCAAATCATCTCACAGAGGGGTTCTTCATTTTGAAATGGCGCGCGGAGCGCGCCTATGTGTTTGGTGTGTGCATTTATGATCGTGATTGAGGGACCTCAGTTCAGACAAAACCCCCACCACATCTAAGCATGCATATATCTGTTTGTGTGTTTCCAGAGTGTAAAAATTATATGTAACAGTGGGCACATAGTGCGCATTTGTGTGAATGAGTTAAATATGACCTCAGTTAAACTACAAACCACATGTATGGATGTGTTACCACACATCAATCTCACCAAACACACCTATAACCCATGAGTAGCTTTAATTGTCCCACAACAGTTAGGGAGAGGACACATTAGAAAGTATATCAAGAAGAGTATGTATGCCAGCCGGCATGCGTCCCGAGCCCCTCTCACGATTTCCGTGGAAATTGTCTAGTTAGACATGCCTGACCAAGGAAATATCATGTTTGTGAAAAGTTAAAACTGGGAGAAAATTCAAGTCAACTTTATGTAAAACTAGTAAGTTTATTGAAAGGGTAAGGTGAGCAAGTCAAATAGAGGTGAACACATTAACATTAACTCTCGTCTACTCATTTTTTTCCAGTTTCAAACAACATTTCCATATTTTTTTCTAAAATGTTAAAAATGTGTTAGAAACCACGAACAGCTTGAAATTTTAAGCATCTGTCTCTTTTTCAGAAGCTGTGCTGTGAGTTGAACCAAACACATGGCAGCTTTTCCTCCCTTTTTCTGCTATTTTTATGTTGTTGATTTCAGATGACAGGTATTTCCAATCTGCAACAATGACCACTGATTAACACCTATTAGCCGCCCACATTTCTGGCAGCTGATACATGACAGGATGGCAAGAAAATTCTTCTGCAGCTTTATAAACTGTCTGAGGAGGACAGATGCCAACGTGTTAGGATGGCTTTTTCCCTCTTCTAAATTAAAAAGAAAAAACAAAACAAAAACAAAAACAAATACCATGTAACTAGAAGAAAATTAAGATTTTTTGGTTAGCACTGCATCAGTTAGCACTGCAGCTTCAGAGCAAGAAGGTCACAAGATCAAATCCCGATCCCGGTTCGCCTGGTGGCCTTTCTGTGTGGCGTTTGCATGTTCTCCCCGTGCATGCATTGGTTCTCTCCGGGTACTCCGGCTTCCTCCCACTGTCCAAAAACATGCTCATCAGGATAATCGGTGATTCTAATTTGTCCATGGGTGTGAGTGTGAGTGTGAAAGGTTGTCTGTCTCTGTGTGTCAGCCCTGTGATTGACTGGCAACCAGTCCAGGGTGTACCCCACCTCTCACCCGGATACAGCTTAGATAGGCTCCAACCACCCATGACCCTGAACAGGAAAAGTGGTATTGAAGATGGATGATTAAATGAATGAATTTGAGCACATCCTCTTTTTGACAGAGAGCTGCATGTAGAGAACACATTGACAGGTCATTGCTGTTGGTTATCTTCATCAAAGTAGATGCAAACATGCAATGAAAAAGCCTTAAAACAAATGAAATAGTACATCAGCAGATCTCCCTGGGTTGCACAGAAAGGATCTTGGTTTGTTAGCTTGAACAGATTGAACTTTTTCTCACTGGTCAGAGGAATGGCTGCAGTTACATCAACACTTTAGCTCAGAAGCAGTGTATTTTAACTTCTCTTGATTCTTGGAGATCTGGGAGCCTTAACTCTACCCTGCTCATACACTAAGAAACGGAAGTGAGAGGCGATCTCAGTTTTGTTTGTTGTTTTTTCTAGGCTTTGCTAATGTGTTTGAACCAATCCACCACATCCCAAATACAAGGTCTGATCACCAGCTACTCAGCAGTTACATCAAACTATGATTTCATTGTTTCAGGAGGTACAAGGTTTAGCCAATGGATAAAGAAACTGCAACAGGATGCACTATCTACCTGATTATACCTGCAGCCAGAAAAAAGGTAAACAAACCAATAACTGTTCCTCTTGCCAAACTTGATTGCATGGTCACTTAGGCAAGGATAACCTTTAAGCCAGGAAGTGTGGTGATCCGAAGACAGAACCAATGGAAAAAGTTATAACTGTACATTCAAAAGGAAATGATCTCAAATATCAAAGGGAACCTTCAAGACCCATGTGGCTTCTTGGCTCGTATGGAATACCTAGACAACAACAGTTGAATGACTACAACATGAATTCAACAAGCACCTACATAGATTATGGAGAATTGTCCCAAGTGTCACAGTTCTTCACTTTTACATAAGGTCTGGACAGCTCCAGCTTTCACTGGCCTCTGTGTTGGAGTTCAAAGTTACTCTCCTTGAAATACTTTGACACTCAGAATGAACACATACAAGAAACGGAATAAGAACAAGATCTGCAGACAATGACTGACCAAGCAGTGCTCCCTTAGGACTAAAGACGACCCCTGTATTAGAACACAATCCGAACCAACCTGTGATAGCTAGAGTTCCTCTGAATGTCCTTCCTACTTAAAGCAGTCCAAGACTACCCCAAAACATCACAACCAACACAGGTCTTGGTTTAGGGAGTACCCCAAATTGTGTGGAGTGAAAGAAGCCCTCTGCCATGGTAAGACACAGGTGACACCCTGACAAGGTGTTGATCATACTCACTGACAATATAATATGTATGGAATAGATAAATAAACAAAGAACCTGCAGAGCATTATCACCTTCAGCAGAGCGATCCAGACACCTGCTAAAAAGTGTAAGCCAGACAAAACCACCAGCAGTCCAACAAGGAATGAGATTTTAAGTAGACTTCGAATCTCTAGCTCCCGGAGGAGCTAACTATCCCTTTGCACTGAACGATTTAAGGAAGCCAATTAAAGAAATAAAACCTTATATCAACACCTGGAGCAGGACAGTCCAGAAAATGTGACTGTTGCCAGTGGAAATAAGTTTTTGACGGCTTCCAGCTCAATCACTGTGGAATCTCCCAGCAAAAATTTAGGACACAAGAGAGGGTGAAAGTGGAGGACTGCTGGAAGCAGTAGTGAGGGCCTTCTGGTGGCTCTGGCATAAGAAGGAGGAGATTAGCTGGAAGCTTGGAAGAGAGGGGCAGAGGCCATCCACCAGCTGGAGAGTGTTGTAATCATGAGTCAAAACACTCTGTGAAAAGTGGGCACAACTAAATGGCCTTCCCTCCTGACCAAGGCCACATCCATTGGATATAGAAATACTAGAGGCACCTTTGATGTAGTTCAAATACTTGGATTACAGAGAAGGGTTCTTAATACCTTAATAAAAACCCAGCTTGCTCATTGCTATAAAAAAAGTTGTTTATAAAACATCAAACAGCATTATTTAATGAAAAAGACAGAGAGCAAGAGACTTTGACTCATCTTCACTCCCACCCCTGTACTGTTGCTGTTGAAATACATACACACAGCACAACTAAGTGACAGCTAAAAGCAGATGATTCGGGATCCTTATAATTCATTTATGTAGAAAAAATTCATAGCAAAGCTATTTGGGCATCAGTGATCACATTATTCAGACACTACTTCACACAGTATTCTACAGTATCTTATTAAGTAATCCGTCTTATCCATTTTCTGAACGTGTCACAACAGTGTTTTCCTGCTTGTTATGACTATGAGTCAAACAATATAAAAGTAATGTGAAACAGAGCAAAATAAAATCAGATCAAACAATCAAAAACCAGTTAATAAGAGTGGTTTATTGGATGATTTGCAGAGGCATAAACACTGCACAGACGGTTCCCTTTCTCTGGCCTTATTTTTCTCCCACGAATGGGTACAGCAAATGCTGCACCATGGGATGAACAAAAAGGTTGTGGCGGTTTAGTCAAGGATGAGTAGTTCTCAGATACCCCCTGTGTCAGGGCAAGACCGTAGAGAGATCAGAGGGCAACTAGGGGAATGAGTCCTATCCTAAAACAAAGAGGGTAGGCTGCATGGAAAAGAAATATACAATCTTACTTTTGGATTGTGTTTCTGAGTAATGACAACAGGAGTGACACTTGTTTAAATAAATAAATAAATAAATAAATAAATAAATAAATAAATAAATAAATAAATAAATAAATAAATAGAAATGGCGACTACTTTTTTATTTCTTCTTTTATGCAACATACACAGGATATATTTCTGAAAACTTCACACATGTATGATATTTTCTCTGTTTGGTTTTGTTGTTTTTAGTGACCAGGTGTGTTTATCCCCGGATTTAATGGCATTTAAAAAAAGACAAAAAAAAAAAAAAAATGTGAACAGCATGGTGCACCACATCTCAAATTGATGTTTGCAGACTTGGCAACATATTTTTTCCTGCTTTCCTCAGATGACTGCAGAGGTTTAATGAACTAAAAAAAACTTTCACACAATTGACCTATGGCTAAGTCCCGCTCTCAGATGCATATTGTTACTCTGCTGGAAAGTTATCTTTAACACCAGAAACAACAGTCTGATGGACAGTTTGGGATTTTCTCTAAAGTTAGCTAATGTTAGCCTAACATTAGCTCCTAGCTGCATTGTTCGTCATGTCACTTTGTTTTGTTGGGAGTTCACTGACCTATTTTGTTCTAGTTTTTGTACTTTAGTGATTGTCCGTCATTGTTAGCTGTTTTCCAAAGGGCTCTAGGGCTCGTTAGTTAGACTAACGTTAGCTACTGGAGCTTAGCTTCATTAGCTTATCTGTAATTGACCAGATCACAAAAGCTGACAAAGTTCTGCTGAATGATTCAATTTAAATACTCTTGCAATATACTAACAGAGAAACGCTCTTGGTAAAGATGGTAGAAGGTTGTTATATTTTTCACATAACCAATGCTGATCCTCTATCTTGTTGTCTGAGACGGTGATGGTACCAAGATGCAGTTTATCATGTTTGCACTGGGCGCTATAAGTTTTGGCTCGTAACTGAAGCTTTTTTTTATCAACATATTCATACATCACTTCAATGCATAATTTTGACACATTTGGTGCCTTTCAGATAAATCTTTTTGTCTTCAAAATCATCAATGACATCCTGGAAAATCTCTCCTTCTGTGACACCTGCCATTGCGCCTGTCACTGAATGTTCATTGTTTATCCAAGTGAGGGGTGGGGGGGGGGGGGGGGGGGGGGGGGGCGGCATGGCTTAGCAAAGTTCAATTGAAAAGATTTGTGAAAACATTTGGAGACAATATATAGTGGGGAAGTGATTATTCCTCATGAATACATGAGGAATTATAATTCAAATGTCATATGCACTTAGATCACTACTCTATTTTCACTACTTTTTGCAAAGTATTAGTTTGCTTTTGTCAATGACATTTAAATGTATCGGCAGAGTGATACAATTAATGAACAGCCATTGTTGTAAGACTTATGGATTCTGTGCATTTCCATTCATTTCCACCAAAACTGTATCAACTGAGCTTGTTCTGCCTCGTGCATAACCTTTCTGTGTTTACCTGTCAAGAAAACATGGTTAAAGAAGGGGTATTATTTTTTTCTTACATTTTACATGTTACATTTAAACTTTAAACCCTAGGGTCAGGCCCCCCAACAGGCCTCCAAGGGGCTGACCAATCAGAGGGAAGGGTGTTTGTGGAGTGGGGAGCCTTAAAGAGACAGCAGCTAAAACAAAATTTTCGGACAGCTACTGGTGTACCATGAAAACAGTATAGAGCAAGAGTGTCCAAACTTTTTTTTTTCACTGAGGACAATGTACAGAAAATACACACAAGGCTTAGCCACTCACTAGAGGTGAGAAATATTGCCTCACCTCTAGTGTATTAAAATTAAAATCAATTAAATGTAGGTAAACTATGCCTGATAACCAAATATGAAAAAAACAGAGTAAAAGAAGGGACAGGTGAATAGGTAATTAAGTTATCCAAACACATCAACAAACATATTTTAATGTTCTCAAATTATTTGGCTGTTAACGTTTAAAAACAATGGTTCCAGAGGTCACTTCACAGCCTCGTTCAGGATCTGCTGATAAGCTCATTATTATTATTTATTTATTTTTTTTCCACCAGACACATTTTCTTCAATTGCAGATTTATTCATGTATTTCAGACTAATTTGTTTGTAATGATTTCATGAAGCTTCCTGATTAGCTTTTAAGCTAGTAAAAGAGGGTCATTCATAGGACCTTTCCATTAATTAACAGGCACCTGGTATTTTTAAATGACCTATTTAGAGTTGATGTTTTTTTAAACTTTCCCACAGAATTACGTCTGTCACATTATTTGGTCAGTGGCAGCATGGTAATAATTATGGTACGTTATGTCAACATTTGTCAGGAGTTGCTTTTTAGCTACTCTGCGTTAGTCACTCAGTGTTTATCTGCTGGGGGGTGGGAGTGGGGTGGGGGACATGTTTCATCATGAGTCATGGTTAATGTAATGGGATCAGACAAGATTTACTTTGACTCATGCATCCACTACTAGATGATACAATTGACCTGCTTCAACAGTCGGCTCTCTCTTTCAGTTTGCTAGCAGCTATGAAAAGTGCATACTGGTATAAACACTAGCAAAGCCATTCCTCATTTTTTTTCGCAGGGATACCCACAATTATTATACAGCAACCAGCATCAGTGGAGCTCACATTGGTGAAAGCTGCTTCTTTATGATGACATGTAACCTGGGTGAAAGCATGGGCTGAAAATAATGATGAATAAAGTTTTTTTTTTTTCTTTCCTGTGTTTCAGATTTTCCAGAGAAGTAGGTTCTAGAGTGGTGAGGGGCACCTTAAAGAGACTGATCCTGAAATAAACCTTTTACAACATGGGCTGAAATTAGGACTTTCAAAGTCATGGATAAGTAGAGAGTTCTTTGAGCAATGATTCATGTAAAGCTACTACAGTGCTATCAGAAAGACAACACAACGCTTCCTTCCACTGGAAGGGCAGATAAAGTGGTAATAGAGGTGGTAGCAATGGTTCTATCAGAAATTAAATATCAGTCAACAGCACTAAAGCAAAAGACAGTGGATTCTACATCTTACAAGTCTGACTAAAGTAGCCTCAGGGAAATCCCAGCATGCAAAACTCAGGAAGCAGGAAACCACTGTGGACAGGTCAGTCCTTAGCAGCATGACTCTATTCACAAAAAGATAAAGAAGATGATTATGGAAATGTGTTTATTCTCCTTCTGGCTATAGGGGCCAATCATCAAAACTTATTTGCAGGGATTTTCAGAATCTTTGAACTTCTCTTAAATCAAAGCCAACACAGCCTCTTTGTTTGCTTTAATCCAACATGGCACTTAAGTCGTCTTAACTAACAATTTTGATTGTAAAAAAAAAAAAATGAAGTGAAGTCAAATATCATTAACTGTAACTTTGATCTTTTCACAACTTCATCCACTTGTCTCAAATCAATCAATCAATCAATCAATCAATCAATCAATCAATCAATCAATCAATCAATCAATCAATCAATCAATCAGTCACACTGGCAGAAATCAAACCAACATCCTTAGAACCCACTAAAACCCTTTAAGACCCACTATACCACACACTTTAAAACACTAAAAAAAAAAAAAAAAAAAAAAAAGATACATAATTTTTCTAAATACAGGAATGTCATGTCTGTATCTCTCAAAGAAGTAAATGTAAAACAGTTATGACGTGTTTTCAACATAGGAAGCGATGTGAACAACTGCTGTCTGGATTGTTGTGTTTTTGGTGTTTACACTTTATACTGGAGTTCTGCAAACACCTCGGTGGAAGGAAAACGATGCTCTGAGAAATGTTGAAAATGCAGTATGAAAGTGTTACTCCTCGGATTTTATATGTAAAAGGAATGATCCCTCTATCTTATCTGGTTTCAGATCTACTGCCAATCCAAACTTAATATGCAAATTGTAGCACTAGCGCTATGCTGGGCTCTGTAGGGTTATATATAATTTTCTCTTTACACACACACACACACACACACACACACACACACACACACACACACACACACACACACACAGAGTTTTTTTTTTGTTTTGTTTTGTTTTGTTTTGTTTAGGTTGTGATGTGTGCTGTCATATTCTCACTTCACAAAGATGCTGCAGCAAACAGCTGTACATCTAGACTCCCAGGAAACAGAGCTACATAACCAGTCAATGAATTACCATATTCACTGTTCTTAGCTTCCAGAGACTCTTGCAGAGGGAAGGAGACTAAAAAGCAGCTAATGACTGACCCGCATTGTTAACTGCACAATCAGTTAGCAAACTAGCTGCAAGGGGAAAGTATCACCAGCTGCTTTTAAAACTCACTGGAGAAGTTAATTATATATTCTAAGAAGGATTTTCAAATGCATGAGATGTTGATGCAATCTTAGTATGGTAATGGAATAATTCATTCCGTATTATGCCTCATGCCAACAATAAAAATGTTTGTGAGTCATTGAGTTAGTTTCAGCTTTTCGTACACAAGCGGATTACTAGAAAAAAGACATCAAACATGAAATGCATCCTGTGGTGTCCCTTAGCTTGAAATACATTTCTATTTTGGCAGGAGGCTGTTTTCCTCAGCCAAGAAATCTGCTGTTATGCCCAGCCCACCATCCCCTCCAGGCTAACAGTAGTTCCTCTGTCCCCTTAGTTATCCTGAAAAGAAAAGACTAAAACAAAAAACAAGCACATGGTGTGAGCTTCTTGAGGCACGAACATGCGGCTTATTAAGAAATGAGTACATGTCTTTGTGACAGCTCAAACGAATGTGTATCTCTCTCTGTTTTGGTTGATTTATTGAAAAATGTGCTGTCTGCATGCCAAGAAGATCTTTTCTTTGTTCCAAAAAAAAGAAAAAAAAAAAAAAGAAAAAGCCAGTGGCAACCTTGGAGTGCAGGTTAGCAAGCCTGATGTTTAAACATGACTAACATCAAACCAAACAAAGCACCCCCTCTCCTCGAGCTGCTGCCCGCTCTCTGCTCTAGACAGCAGGCCAATGAGGTGACAGCCAGGAGCCAATTCATAATGCGAATATTTCCCACAAATGTAAGCACTATTTTTTTCTGCTCAGAGAGTTATGGTCTCATTTTTGTGTAAGGGGGGGAGAGAGAGAGAGAGAGAGAGAGAGAGAGAGAGAGCAAGAGAGAGAGAGAGAGAGAGAGAGAGAGAGAGAGAGAGAGAGAGAGAACATACAGCATGTGTTTATGACATCCAACATTTTTGTGTGATGTAGGTAAAAGCATTAGACCATTCATTGGTCATTCTTGCAGAAGATGCAAGGATATAGAAATAAAGAAACAGAAACAGGTTTATTACATCACGTTTGTATCATGTAAGGTGCCATTTATTTTATGGTTGCCGAGGCAGGGCTAGCTCATGATTCCTGCACAACACTCAAGTAATAGATAGATAGATAGATAGATAGATAGATAGATAGATAGATAGATAGATAGATAGATAGATAGATAGATAGATAGATAGATAGAGAGAAAAATAGTGATTAACAAAACTGTTGAATTACAGGAAGCAATTTGTTTCATTTCTCATGGAATCAGGTTTTTCCATGTTCACACTGCAGGGCTTTAGAGCTATTTAGAAAAGTACATTTCCTGGCCTATTAGAGAAATCAATCTCAGGGGATGTAGATGGAGTATTCTAGCTCCTGCTCAGCTGGTGCTGTGCAATCAAGATTGAAGATCATGTTTATGAAGAGATAATCACTGAGTGAAACTGCGTCGTTGTTCAAAATTTCAGACGACGGTGGATTACACGTACACAAGGGATGGGCAGTCTTTTGTTATGTTTGCCATGATATGGATTTAGCAGATTTTAAGAATAAAGTTGCAATGTTAAAACATCTAAATCATAAATTTATCTGAAAAGTTGCAATGTTATGTAAATCAAGTTGTACAAGGTAAAACTCCTAAAAGGCAAATGTCATAAATGTTTTTAATCTTGTACATAAACCCTTTACTCCCCAATAAATCCACAAAATTAAAGTTTCAAATCTGTGAGAATAATTTGTATTTTAGCAAGAAAAAAAATTGTGATTGTACACTTTGGTTGCTCTCTATATATGTGGGCCTGCACTTAAATAATAGATGTCAGTCATCTTGTGCAATTTAACTCGTCAGCTGACGACAAACAGCAGTTGCAAAAGTTTGCACAGGCAGCCTGCCTGCCTTCATAACAGACTCAGATTTTTGCACAATCCCTTCAGAATCCTGATAATTATGATAGTGTGGTACTGACTAGGGCTGGGATGATATGCTTTTCTCCCGATTCCATTCTTTTACAATTTTAAGGGTGCCGATTCAATTTAAAATGCGATTCTTCGATATTGGTGATTTTTGCGATTTTACTTCCCTAATTTAACACCAGCCCATGTCAAGTTAAATGATGATGATGATGTTTACAGACTAGATCAGGAGCCATATTTCTCCCAAAAATGCACATCACATGTGAGTCAGTTTTTAAGACATATCCAAGGGATCTGACATCGTTTTACTTATTTTTACTAAGGTTCATAAAGTACCTTCATAAAGTACCATAAAGCTGTTAGCTGAGTGACTGGACTACAATTAACTCTGACAGGTGAGTCGTCTTGTTTGAAAGCAGGTTTCTAATGTGTGTACACTCTGATGTTATTGAGGTTGATGTTTACAAGTTGCAAGATAAGTGAATATTTAAGAAAGTGCACTTGTTTGTTGAGAATGTTTACATAAAGAGTTTGAATTTACCTTCACTATCTTTTGGTTACATGCAGTAACTTAGTGCTATTATTTTTGTACTGTATCGTGTTTTGTATTTTGACACGTGACAAATGTTCCATAAGACATATGTCTGACTGGTGATTTGGAAATAAATGTTCTTTCATCTTTATATCTTTATATGTGTGTTTTTAAAAATAATATATCCACATATTATTATTATTTATTTTATTTTTTTTCCTTAGATGGGCATAGTTACCATATATGGTAACTTCGCTGACTTTGATTTGTAGCCTAAATATGATTTTTTTTTTTTTTTAAAGTCAAAAAAGAAAAAAAGTCCTCTTATATCCACCAATAACACTCCAGGGTTGAAATTTAAAATTTCTAAGGGTTTCAATGACTGTAATGGGTTAAGAGTATTACCTATTTGCAGGCTGCCTCTTTTATACTGTATATAAGTCCCCAGTTGTTATTTTGCTGAAACGCCCTTGTTATAAAACAGCCATGTCAAGAAATTGCATGTTTCAAGCAGTAACTTAACACAACTCAGTCAATGAACAGATTTCTAAAAATGCAGACCGAGAAGCAAGAGACATTAGAAATCAGAACAAACAGATTTACATAGAAGCTAAAAGACACAAAGAGGTAAACACACAGTTGCCTATGAAACCATTTTTCTGTGCTCTCAGACATAAGTTTGGTATCGCATAGGTTTGTAGTGCTGTTCACATACTGTATGCAATACCCGTCTACTTTTTTTTTATGTGGCACAATAATGATACAGCAAAAAGCAGGACAAAACAACAAAAGCAACAACAACAATAGTAATAACAAATAAATAATAATTTCAGGCTATATTGCTCCCCATTACAAGACACCTTCTCCATCCAACACACAAACTCTCAAACTAAAAGTTACTTTTTGCCACTTAATTATGTTAATGGATTTGATTTGAAAAGCCTGACGTGTGTCTGTGGGAATATTAAAGAAGTAAGTGAGTAAGTAACATGAATGATAATTTTGTGCTGGGAATTAAGTGCAAACCTTAAAGTAAAATGAGTGGCCGCAGAGCTGTGTATTCTGTAAACATGTGAATGTTAACATCAATGCGGTTTGAGTCAAACAATCAAGGGACCAAATATATTCCGAATGAACGATTAAGAGCATCGATTTACCAGAGGCACAACAAGACAATGCACTCAGGCTTCATTATTTTGTGAGCAGCTGTGAGATCCTGCACTCGTTCAGAGCGCAAGTGCTGCAGACGATCTAATTTCTTCACCAAAGTTGTGTTTTGAGTTAAAGGATTCGGCTGTTAAAAAAAAAAAAAAAAAACCATGAACGTTTGTTTTTCCTAAGGTTTATTTAACTTTTATTTAAGTGGTACTAAAAGGAATTTTTCTGCCTCAAGTGCATCAGCCCTTGAAAACACAAAGCAACTCCAGAGTGTGTTCATAAAAAGTGTTGAGTAGACAGAGTTAAAAACAGCCTAACATGGAAAAATGCAAGCCAGAGTTCACCTGAACTGACTTCATTCTGCAAATTTACCTCCACAGGTCAGGCCACTGATGAGATGGTTCACTTTAAATAGAGTTATTGCAGACTGAAATGACACAGTGACCAAACCGTCTGCTCCCTGTGCAGGAAAAAGTAGTACATGAGGATCTTCAGTAATTTTAATAAGATGAAGCAAGAAACCTTAACTTGACACATTCTGCCGTGCCGAGTCAGTGCCCATGTACAGAGCTGACACAGTTAAAAAAAAGAAAATCCAAAACCTACTGAGTCATGACGAGGAGTGTCTGAGAAAGATGGTTTCATGGCTTTCAAGTTAAACTAAAGTGATGCAATCTTAGTTCACTTCAGTCCTTTACATCCCACCCAAGTGAGGTCGAAGCATCCTCATCCTCGGATGAAACTGATCAGAGAAGAGATGTCTACCATTTCAATAAAGACAACTATAGAATACTGTAAAAACTCTGAAAGAGAAATTTAAAAAGGAAAAAAAATGAAATTAAAAAAAAGGAAAAGACAGGGGCTGTCTCTTTAACTACTCTACCCAGGGTGCAAATTAAGGCGTTTTCATTGCACACACTTAAAGAGGAACTTTGAATCAGTTGCAACACGGCCCTGGGGAGTCATTCATACCTCTGCCTGCAAGGAAGCAACTCTAACTCTGTATTTGCAAGTATCATGGCAGTTATATCAGCTCTTTTCCAAGGTTTCTTCTCTTTAATGCCTGAGATTGAGGCTACTGCTAACTGATGATCTCAAAGACTCCCTCTATACACATGTTCCAACTCCTTATACTATGCCATGTAAGAGAATATTTTCCTTTTCAAATTGTAAAAGGTCAGACATTAAATCTGAATTTCTTAACGTTTTGCTGTATAGTTTGCAAAACCATAACTTGGAGAATATTTTTGCATTACAATGAATCCTCCTGAATCCTTCTTAAATTATTTCAGTATGAGGCCAAAATAATCCCCCAGATTCAATGTTAGAGCGGGCTTGTTTGACAGACTTCTTCCATGACACAATAAACAAAATTTGGCTTCCTTGCTGATTTAATAACATGAGACATAAGGTATTAATTTATAATGGAACCTAACATATCTTGAAATCAACTGAGACCTACTGTGTATTCAGAACTGCACAGGTTCTAGAAAAATAACCACTTTTTACTTCAGACATTGCAACTTAGTCAAACCTCTCTTTGAACAGGTCATTCAGCCAAACCAGCACTGGTATCAAGGCTGTACTAAAAATCTTCAAAGCAACATTTTTCATTCTTTAAACTTTTATTTGTGCAGTATCTGGATTTCTTTTACTCTCCCACAATGCAATCCTGCTGTGGTGTCCTTACTGGTGTTGGTAAGAAATATACCACAGACAAAAGGGGAAATATAAGAAAATGTTATTTTGTCCAAATCAAGACACATAACTCTCTTTGGTACTGATAGGGCAATGAACATCAGGTGGTTTCATAGTACAAAGGCTTCTTTGACAGTCCCTTAGTGTGCCTTTGTTGTCAAGTGAGCTGTGTTGTTCACTGCACTCTGAATTTTATCACCAGTTGGTCTAACTATTGATAAATATCTGACTATGAAGGTTCTGGAACATAACACCAAAACCGGGATACATTGAGCCATCAAATTTCACAGCAGCGAAAATAAATAAATAAATAAATAAAATAAAAATAACAAAATAAATAATAAAAATAAAACGTTGGCGAATGTTTAACTTGTGCTGCACCTTGGAAGCTGGTTGGGGTTTTGTCACCAACGTGCACCAGGGAACAAAATACCTGTGAAATTAAGAAACTGCATGATACAGTTACAACTCATAACCAAAGCTCACACACTGCATCCCAAACGTATTCATCCCTTGGGTTTATTGCTGTTGCTATACAGACAGAGGGAAACAAAGATGGTTTTGGAATCCACCAAGTCCACCCCTTATTGCTCAAATCTGGCTGTTAAGGTTACATTTTTAAACGTGCCCTGTCTGTGGACTGTTATGTGAACAGCTCATGCTCCTAAAGTGACCCGCATGCTCAGATGAACATTAATGATGTCACGCACAGGAAAGGAATTGTGGAAAGGAACACGGCCCCGGGTTTTTGGGGGCTTGTTTTCTAAAGGATAGATGCTTATTTGGGCTTGCTTTGCTACCTGTATGATCTCTTCCTGATTCTCTTCCAGCTCATTGCAACAAAAAAAAAAAAGAATGCGTACTTAAGTTTCAGTTTCTCTTCCCTCTGTGCGCTCCTCTCCTGTACACTTTGTTAAGGTGCATTCTGTCCCTCCATCTGTTGATTCTCTGCATGGCCATCACTGACATGTTAATCTGAAAGTTTACAGTTATCATGGTCACAGTTAACTCCAAAACACTGGTTGTTCTGTAATGGTCAAAACTCCATAAAAGTTAACTCCATGTTACAGTATTGTTTCTGTTAACTGATCACAGAACAACCTGTCATTTTTATTCAGCCTACAGTTTGACTTTAGTCTTTAAAAATCAAGAACTCGTCTGAATGAATGGAGCTAAACTCCTCTTCTGTGCTCAAATGCGTGTTCATCTGTATGATGACATAGGTTGTGAAGGGGTCTGTAAAACAAACTCATGTGTCAATGTAATTCTGTGTGAGACAGATTGCATGCACAATAGGCATCATTGCATGCATTTTGAATGTCTGACAGACCACAAACATTTTCATCCAGTTGCGTCTCGTCAATGAAAACTCACAAAGTTATCGTCATGTTTTAATCATCAAAGAGCCATATTTAGCTCGTCAACATCTTGTCATCATCATGAAAAAAAGGTGGCGTCAAAGAAATAATTATGTCACCATCATCATTGATGAAAAAAACACTGGTGCTTGTTTTCAGTGTTGCTCCAGAATGACCTCAAAGGTGTGTTAAATGTGACCACATTCAAAAAAACCTATCATGTATCCAATTCAGTACCACATTACAAAGTGGCCTGAATCTGACTTAAAAATGTCCGATTCAGTGTGACTTGTGCTGTTCAGACTGTCAGGAACAAAGCAGATATGAGTCACTTTTAACTGCAGTGTGAACATAGCCTGAGACTTAGTCCTGCATCTTCTGGTCCATTCATTCATCTTCTACGCTGCAGGGATGCAGGTTGCTGGAGCCTATCCCAGCTGTCTTAATGCAAGAGGCGGGGTACACCCTGGACTGGTCGCCTGTCAATCACAGGGCTGACACACAGAGACAGACAACCTTTAATGCACACACTCACCTATGAGCAATTTAGAATCACCAGTTAAGAGTACTCCTCTGGTTATAGCAAAAGAGATTTCATGACGAATGGTGCGTTTATAGTCTGTCAATGCCTTGTTCTGGGATAAAAAAGGTAAACAATGAACATTAACACCTTTATTTCCAATTAACAAGATAAACACTGCAAAGCAGGGACAGCATGACGTATGATAGCTCACAGTTTCTTTTTAAGTATTGTTTCGGGGGTTCAAGGCCATTATTCAGAGAGTTTAGGACAGTGGATAAAGCATGTAACAAGTAGTGGGGGAGTTGGGCCTGACATGCAGAAAAGGTGTTGAACCAAACGAAAACTTGATATTTAGGTATTCTGGTTAAAGGCAAACACAACAGGGAAGCAGCACATAAATCTTCATTTTTTGAGGACACAAAAGAAAACAAAAAAAAAAAAAAATCATGTATATCATGTAAAGTCATGTTAAAAATAGAGAAATGAAAAAAGTGCGACACTAGAATGTCACAAAGGCACCAACAGCCTGTTGCAACACAGCCCAAAGAGTTGGTTTGGTCTTAAGTCCTGGTTCTGACCAGGACGAGTGGCAGTCAAAAGGGGCTCATGTGGGTCAACCCAGTAATATTTGCAAGCCAATAGAGATACAGCACAACAACCAGGCAATACAGATTCTATAGAAATAAAGATTAAAATATTCCCCTTAGTGTCATTGTTGCTCCTTACTCAAACTTATTGGATTAAAATATAAACAAATGTTAATTAACACAAGTTTATTTATTTGTTTATTTTATTTATTCCACAGTCAACATGTTCTTTGTTTCGTTATACACATTCAAATATAGATTCTATTTCTATGAGATTATCAGTCATGCTTTCACATAGCTGTCATGCCACTGGATTCTGGAGGCATGTTATGTTGTAGATTAGGTGGTATCCATAACAACAGTCAAAAGGTTTCAGCAACCAGACAGTGCTATATCTAGCATCAGTTGGAAGAGGCTTTGCACATCCACACATCTCCCTGTGCCAGTTTCTCGGCCTTGACAGCATCTAACAGACATCTGAGATTAGAGCTGTTTTCTCATATACTGAGCCATCCTTGGAAACATGCAGTGTTTGTGTTGCAATCCTTTTATCCGCTACTTCTACCCTGCGCTGGGAGTTTTCCTGTGCACAAAGCATCTTGTGAGAGCAACATTTGAAGTCTCATCAACTCCCAGCCCTCGCAGGACTCTATACAACATTAAATGGTATTAAATATTTCATTGTCACTTGCACTGTCATTGACACTGAGTTATTGCTACGTCTCAGCAGGAATTGTATTCAGTGCCTCTTGCCTGACTGCTTGTTTAATATTCTCCAAGACCTTCAGTTTACTCAGACCTCTTGTATTGTGTGTTTATGAGAATCACATGATATCAATTTATTCATTCAATTATCCACTTGTCTTAGACAACTAATTGTTCCAGGATATAATTTGTTCAGTGACATTTTTATAATTGTTTATGCTACACTGTAGTTTTCTTGTGTCAGTTTTCTCAAAGAGAAAGAAAGGGTTTGAGTTACCTGACTGAAAGTGAATTTCATGATACATTTTTGATGTACATCCAGGGGAAAAAAAAACAAAAAAAAACTTCCCAAGCCTTTGAAATACATGCACTCGAGACAAACAAAGGAACCTGGTAACCAGAAGGCAATGATCAGGAGCAATGACAAAAGTGAATGTGTCTGAATAACTATGCATGACCTAACAATTCTCTCATCCCCAACTTTGTCCAGTCATCAGTTGTTTTGGAGACCTCTGCTTTCTGTAGGCTGACCCAGTTGGCTTTTATTTGGCTCTAATGTATTGGCCTGTTAACTTAGACTGGTTTGTGCAATATACTGGCAACTATGTTTTGACTCCTTGATTCACAAGTAGGAGAAACTCACCTGATACAAACTCAAGTCATGGATACAGTATCCACAAGGCAAAGGTCTTCTCTGGTTAGACGACTGATAGGTCTGATTGAGCACCTGATAACCATACAGGTCTAGTGGACATCCAGGAGCAACCTGCATATGCTAACACTGTATTCACACCAAACAGGAATAAATTCATCTGCAGTAGTGAATTGCATATAAAGTCAATGTAAAGATGCAAGTAGACAAGATTTCTTGTTGGGTGATTCCAATGACGCCAACTAAGTAGCATAATTGATGTTTCATAATATCTGGTAAATTGTGAAAACTTGTCTGTCACTTCAGTCCAGCTGTCAGTTGTACTAAGAAGTTAGCCCCGCCTCTATCAGTATAACTGGCTTTACTGCACAATGTAGTGAAGCTCAGCCTTGTTGGAAGACAACCGAAAAAAGTGGCTTCTAAAGAGATCCCCTTTCGTATTTGCAAATTAAGTGACTTTATGGCATAAATAAAACAATTAAACAAAAAGCATTTGTGTGTGTGTGTGTGTGTGTGTGTGTGTTCAGGTGACGTAACATTTGCTAACATTTGCATCCTTACATAGTCACAATGGCTTTGCAAAATGCCAGTATTAAGCAGGTAATACTGTTTACTCTGTTAACTATGCCATTGCATTTTAAGATTAGTTGATGATGATGATGTCAGTATCAGAAGGTTACCATGATTCAAAGCATTTGTTGAATAATTGTTTGATCGTAGTTATGGTCCAAGTAAAAAAAGTACAGATTAAGTTTGTAGCAATCAGCAGCATTTAGCAGAACTAACTTTTAGATTAAATGGAACATGGTGTTTTAAATCAGTCTTAATTTAGCTTAAAACTGAATATATACATAGTTTTTTTGCTTGGAGGCTTTCATACTGCACCACCAGGTTTCCACGGTAGCACATAACTGAAAAATCAAATGGCAAGATAATTTGTATGGACATACTTCTTTTTACTAAAAACTTCAATACTGAGCCTGAAGGCCACAGTCACTGACACAATGTGTGGACTGTGGAGTGTTTTAGTTTAAATGTAACATTTAGATATCACTAAATACTCTCATTAGTACACACTATAGACTTAAAACAAGCATCAAGGTTATTACAATCCATACTAATGATATCAGTGTGTTAAAAAAAAAAATAAAGAAATGAATTTTGTTATGATGTGAGTGGAAAATAAAAAAAGAGACGACTCATTACAACTCATTGCTTTTAACTGCTGCTGCTGCCAGAAAAATACCCAAAAGGATCATCAGTTTAATGTGAGGGACAATGTGATGGCCGGTATCTGCTGCAAGGTAATCAAAGAAACAAAACATAGACGTATTAGGTGTGCAATGCCCCAAAGAAGCTCAACAGACAGCCAATGCTGTGTTGTGATTCTTGCCATTTTGTGAAGAAAATCTTTTCATTTAAGAGCTTGTAAAGTTTTTTTTTTTTTTTAATTTTTATTATTATTATTATTAATAATAATAATAATAATAATAATAATAATAATAATAATAATAATAATAATAATAATAATAATAAAGAAATACACACCTGATTAAAATATTAAGACCAGTTAAAATTTTGCAAATTTTTTTTTTTTTTTTTTTTTTTTTCATCTTTGTTAATCTCTTCACAGACATTGAAATTTTTGTCTTCATTCGATGTCTTCTAAAATCCTTGCAGTATGGAACATTTAATGTTTCATAAAGTTTGTCACAACTCCTGGCAGCATTTCCATCATAGCCACTGGTTATGGGTCAAGTAACTATGTAGTGTTCATGCAATTACCAGTTAAGTTTCCATTGCATGGATTGTTGAAGTTGGGTCCCGATGAAGGCAACAGCTCTACTTCAAGCCATGTACAAGTATAGTAGGGAGAATACTTTCACAAGCAGCTAATGGTCAGTCTTGAGTGTTTTGTTTGCTCAAGGATGCAGGAATGTTTGTAGTGATTTATTACACTTTTAAATGTCTTTTTGGATTTGTTTGCATCTTGTAGAAGAAATAATTAGAAAAGAAGCTTTTAGAGAATGGACAGTCAGTTTTGGTTCATCACTCTGCTGTAACAGCAGCAAAGTATTTGTTAGACAGTCTGATGTCTCTTGTTGTCTCACCCAGACAAGCTAAATAAATAGGTTTGAGAATGTCAAATTATATACAGTGCAGAAAGGTCTCTGCCACAGATGTCTGGAACTGCTGGCTGTATTGCTATATTTTTCATTTAAAAAGCAAAAATAACCACTGTCTCGAAGGAGTCACTCTGTTGCTGACAATATGTCTTCAGCAAATATGAAAATGTCATGCTTTGTGAATAACAACTTAAGCTTTTGCCTTAGGGGTCTCTTATCCCTTGGAACATCTGCACCCTGAAAATCAGACAGATAACAGACCAAGACATTCTCAGATGATTTTGCGTACAAGTAAGTTAAGTAAAAGCAGAGGGTGAGGAAATTCATATCAAGTGGGAGTTGAGGTCAAGTAGCTTTGATGCAACAGCAGAGATGAACTGTGTGGCTATCTGAGCTGATTTTCCACCAGAGCTGTCACAAGGGAAATGGAAGTTCTGGAACTGTTGCTGAACCATTCTTGGCATGGCATGAAGTAACTTTATAGCATGTTATTTATGAGGAGAGAAAAAGATCAGTTATTTTTGTTGGGCAGTGTTTAAGGATAAACAATCGTTATTTATATCAGTCTTGTTAGATTATTAGCTGATAATGTGACGGTTTTTCCATTTCTCAGTGATTACTTAACTACAAGAGATAAAAGCCAAAAGAAATTTCTCGCTTGGATCTTTCATTGACTGACACACAGAAGGCTTTCACACGTAATTTTGAACCATCCAGTGTGTTCACATTGGTAAAAAAAAAATGGTTCAGAACCTGGAAAGTTGATTCACGGCTGGAACCCCCCAAAAATAGTTTCCAGTTTGCAAACCATGTTATCATCAGTAAGCATGTTGTTGTTCTCTGTTGATAAAATGAGCAGGAAATGGAGGTAACACCCTCCCACTTTCATTCTGCTTAAATTGGTTTGAATGCAGGCTTGTACTCTAGAATGCACCATGGTTCTAAGACTCTGGAAGGGAACCAGTTTCAGAACTAGAATAAGGCCGCTGTGAAAGCCCTCACAGAAGTAAAGGAGTCAGAAGCTCAAGGATTCATCGAAAGATGCTTCTGATGTGACTTCTGTTACCTTGAAGAAACTATCTTGTGCTTACATCATGTTAATTTACAATTTTCAGTTATTTTAATTTTCATTATACTGTAAAAATGAAAACTTCAAATTGTTGGTCTGAAAAATGATTTTTTGGACAAGTGAACAAAAAATGTTCTATTGGATTGCAAACTTTTTCAAAGTACTTATCTCAGCGCCCTATATTTAGTTGTTCTTATTTCATAAGTTAAGTTGGCATAATTTAAAATTATAGGTTTAAGGCCAGAACTAAATTCTTTGAGTATTCTTCAGCAAAGATCGAGGGTCTCCAACTCAAGTCTACCGGGTTCGTCATTTACATGTCAGTTTCCCACGTGTCACCATCTCCCCTGTTCTCCTGTCCGTATGGATGTTATTGCTGTAAAGATGAATATTTTTGTTAGAGTATTGTATTGAAACTGAAGTTGGTCAACTGATCGTGAGTTCATTAGTTTGTGTGTTGTAAATTTGTGGGGTGACTTTGGCTCTGTGGTAGAGTCATTGTTTCCGAATGGGAAGGTTGGGGTTTGAATCTGCAGTCACATGGGAACGCTCACATGTGAATGTATTGCTTAGCAGTCTCCAGTGCCTCAGCTGTGGACAGCTGGCTGTACTTTTTGGGTAGTTTGTTCTTCCCCTTCACACCTTTCTGCAGGTCTGATAGAAGGCTAACTTCTCTCCATGTTGCCAGGACTTCTGCCTCTAGTCTTCTTCTCCATGGAGGGTTCCCCTATTTCTGGCCTCTGCTGTTCATTTTGTAGCCAAGCATCTCTAGGGTGACAGTTGCCTCTGCATTTATCAGCCGATTGGTCTCAGTTATGCTCTTGGTAAGGATAGTTAGCAGTGCTGTGTTGACATCCTCGAGTAGAGACTCTGAAGGTACTTCTTTCCTTAGCCTTGGCAAGTAGGAGGTAGTTGAGTTCCCCCGAGTTGACATATTGAGCTGTCCTGCTATTGGGGCTTGGTACACACTCTGACTGGTTGGGAGTGATGCTGACCTTGGTAGAAGCGCATTGCACCTTTTCGATCTCTAATTCCAAAAACAACTTCTTCTTATGGATATTGGAACACTGAGCTGCTAAGTGTTTCTTAGTAAGGGTAGATGTGGGATTTCAAAGCATCTACTACTCCCAAATCCTCTTCATATATCCCCTCTCACTGGGGTTGCTAGTGTAGTAGCACTCTAGCAGTACCCAGTTGTCCATTCTACTCCATGCATGTCTTGTTTCAGTAGCCCACTTACCATAAGAGTGACCTGGTTCCCTAACACTTGATGTGGAAAAGCACCAAAGTGCTACCTCATTCAAATCTATACTGAACTGGCTACAGGACCATGGTTCCCCACTTCATGGATGGACAGTACTGAAACATTAATTTGTGGTGAAACATCAGAACAAAAAAGTGGTTGTGACCTAACTACACAATGTTGATGTGTTTTTCTCAGATTTCAAGAACTGGCATATTTTCTTGTTGTGGGGAATAAAGAAACACTGCAGGCTTCTCGGCAAATAAAATCAATAATCTAGGATTATTTTACTGGGATTTAACTAGGATTAAATTATTTATCACTTAATGATTGAACATAGATCTCTGGGTCAGTGATAAACCCAAAGTGACTTACAGTAAATCCAGTTTTTCCTCTAGTCAAAAAATTCTTTCAGTACTTGTTGAAGCTCCTGTATTTTATTTTGGCTGAAGAAAGGAACAAAGAAAAGTAAAACCCAACTACCCCCCCACAAGTGTTATATTTTATGGAATGTTATGAAATTATTATATTGTGTGAAATGTTAGATGTATGAATGATTGATATATAATATGATCATGTAATATGTATTTTGACAGCAACATTATGTTCTTGCAAATAAAGCTTGGCCTATTTGTATTTGAGAGAAAGAGAGAGAGAAAAAAAAGCAGATCCCACTACTACATTCACTAACTCACTGTGTGTTTACAATATTCACCATGAAAAGCTATGGAGCAGTGATGAAATACTGATTCCTGCTAAAAGATAATCTATAAACATCATCCATCAGTCTTTCAGCTGTTGGTAAATGATTGTTGTTTTCACTGTCACTGCTGTGCCTTGACTGGCTGGAGTAGATCTTTTTTGTTCGATGAAGAATCTTGAGTCAACACATCAGCAAAATAAGTACTCAGGATTTCAAGTAGATTTCAAAAACAGGATTTTTTAAAAAATGTTCCATATCTAGATTTACAGAGTGATGCTGATTCTCCTGCTTAATTCAAAGTTTAAAATTTGTCTGGCAGGATTTTTTTTTAATTCAGTAGTTTATGGAAGGTCATCTGAATGGATAACATTAAAAAGGAAATTCTTGTTCTTAATCCTCTGCTGGATTCCTTTCTGTTACCGCCAGTGTTTCACCTTTAACCTGATTAGACAGATTAATCCATTTCCTGGGAGCAGCATGGAAACCTTATCTTGACCTGTGACTTGTGTGATCTGCAGTTCCTCTTTCTATAACGATACATATCCACGCTCTGAATTCAAACACATCATGTTCAAATTGTCAGATTTTGGAGTTACATCTGATTTTAATGAATGAAACTGAAATTCATTGTGTATGGCAGGGATTAGTGCTGACTGACTACATTTTGTTTTCATCTACTATATGTATGATGGGATTATCTCTCTGATCGCCCAGTAGCCATTATAAATGGAAAATAAAGCAGAATTTAAGCTTTAAACCAGCAGAGCTGCTGTGTCTAGAATAAGAAGGCATTTTCAATTCACTCGCTGACAGCAGTAACTAGGTTTGATAAACTGCCACAGACGGCAGCATTGGATTCATCTATAAAAATCCTGCCGCTTTAACACAGCTTCCTGTTTGAGTACTGCAACATCCAACACTCTGCTACATCAGCCTTCCACTTATCTATCTTGTCATATTACTCAGTCTAACCAAATCTGCCTTCAAATTGAGAGTCAATAGAGATTGTTGAGCTGGCACAGTGCAAAGATGGGAGATTATTTACTTTGCTCTGTCAACAAGTCTGTTTGTCAGAGGTATAATCAAACATGAATTTTTACAGTTTATCATAATTTTATCTCATGAAGACAATGTTAAATATGTATTATGATTTTTTTCTTCAAGTGTGCACTGATAGGTGGATTTAATCGAAGGCCACACCATCAGGTGAACATCAGCAGAGGGTTCAAACTGAGTGCCTCTTACTTGTTCAGCTGCAAATTAAAAATATAAACAATAATAAAAATAATCCCATCGATAGCCCATTTATTGCAAATACTTTAGACAAGACAAAAGAGGCTGATTTGAAATACAAAAAGGGGAAAAAAAGGAGGGGGTGTGGTTTCATTGGGAAAAAAGTGTATCAGACTTGGAGAATAAACAACACAGCAATTAAATAGGGGTTTTCCTGTATAGAAAATTTGGTACGGCCACATTCCTTACTGCCACCACCAAAGCTCACTGTTTTCAATGTTCCACAAGTGTTTTCCTGTTGTTATCTGTCATTTCAGTTACATTTAGCTGCAGTTATGTGCAACAACCAGTAGTGGCAGTGGTGCTATGTAGAAATAAGTGATTTTCAAACTGGGGAGCCTGATGTTATGGCAGTGAAGGCACAGGGTGCCCAGTACGTAGTTTAGGTAGACCGCGTGTCATGTTATTCAGCTCATTTTAAAAATATTTATAAGTCACTCTTCCCTAAATTTTCAGTAACTTTGACATATGACAAAAAATACAGTTTTCAAATAAATTGGGTTTTTGCATGTTTACATGCAAAGACTGCATCAGGAGGTTCTACAAAATGAAACCAAGGAGGGCCAAATGTTCTGCCACTGGCTGTAACTTGTAAATATAGTAAAAGTAAATGGTGGTTAAGCTGCCATGTAACCAAACTGAAATGTTTAACAAAGCACATAAAAAATAAATGAATATGCTTTAAAACAAAACTTGAAAATTAAGAGAATAACACCATCTTTTCACGAGCAACTGTCAGTGAGTGTTGCAAGAGAAACATCGTGCATGTCAATTTGTTGCCTGGTTTTGACTCTGCCTCCAAATTCCTAAGATGTTAATCAAACTTAGGGATATCCTATGAGTATCCTCATAGGCCTGCCTTACACAGCTTATAGGACTTAAAGGATTCACTGTAGAGGTCTTTGTGCCAGGCGCAAAGAACACCTTCAGAGGTCCAGTGGAATTGTCCAAAATATCACTTCTTACCACTTTTCCTTTATATCGATGTAAATTGCACAGTGTCAAGGTAAGATGTAGAGACGTTAGGAAAAGAAAGTTGCTGCTTACAGAATTTCACTGCACTTCCACTAGGCAGATGTTACTTGGTCCCGATGAATCTGCTTTCTAAAAATTATAAATTACCAAACAAAGACTGCTAAAAGTCTAGTGTGTTCCTACCACGGGACAAGAGGGGGTTTACTGTAAAAATATAATAATGGTGTCCTGTTTTGTCATACGTCATTTATGAGACAAGCTGGTGATATTCCATTCTATCTCATTTAATTATTATAGTCTACAGCAACTCCATCATATTACAAGCAATTTAAAGATGTATAAAGCTCTCTATGGGCTGCAGATAAACAAACACTGCCCCAAATTATTATTTATTTAGACTAGAAAAGGCAAACAAATGCATTTCATCTGTATCACTGTATCCAAAATAAATAAATAATTGTTTTAAAAAAAAAATCAGAATCTTAGAAACTGCACAGAAGCCACAGTGCATACTGACATAAATACTCAGAAAATGATTGACTGAATAAAAATGGATTAAACAAGGTGAAGTAAAATTTTCAGCACACTGATAATTTCACCAAGTTCACCCGAGTCTCCTCTCATATTTACCTTAGACTCAAAGTTTGTTCAATTCATAGATGGCTTCAAACTAACTGCAAGTTGTTTACCTGCTGCCATGAACAGTCAAGAGGGACATGACTTAAATATAGCTAGTGAAAAACTATAAGCTTTCTCTTCACTCCTATGTCAACTCTTTGCAAGCCGGTTGAGGGTGGATTGGGTAGTTTTGGCATATATATATATATATATATATATATATATATATATATATATATATATATATATATATATATATATATATATATATATATATATATTAAAGCTGTTAGTTGGATATATTTATATTATTATATCCATAACCATTTATTCAATAAATCTGCCATCTAGTTCTACATTAGTGGCTTCTGACAGATCCATTTCAAAAAGTTTCTATATAAATCAGGATTCACATGTGCTCACAAGAATACAAACATTTTCATATAAATATGTTTGTTTAGTTTTCAACTTCAGTGCCGAGTAATGGTTCAAAAATGACCACAAAATGAGAAATCAGCATTTTGAGCTTAGCTACACACTGACAGCCTAAACTGGCAACTCAGCCGAGTGGTTGATCACATTTTCTGAAGACTCATAAGAAAACATTTAACTGTCTAATGCCCCTCACTTAAAATATGATTATTAGGGTGTGTAGAAATGAAACCTGTAAAGATTTTTTTTTTCTTTCATCAATTTTCACACCTTCTCCACCTAGTTTTTGAGCTCTGTCACTTTTTTTTTTTTTTTCCAACAACTTTTGAAAATTAGTATTTATGTACAGCAGCCCCACCCAGTGAATATAATCAGAGTTATGAACACTTTTCAGTGGGCTCCAACAACAGAAAAAAAGTATGATGTACAAACCTCATCCTCCCCTTTACACAAATACAGGATTCAAGCTGCTCTTATGGGTGGATGTTACTGCCTCCTCAACTTAAATGAACAAACATTTGAAAGGACGCCACAAGAAAATGAATGCAAACTAACCCACAGGATTTATTAATAATAAAGAGGTCAGCATGAATTATCAAAACCAAAAAGAGCTGGAAACCCCAACTGAAAGAAACAAAAAGGGAAAGGTGCTGACCCGGCAACGCAATGAGCCGTCTTCCCAAACTAAATTACCATAAAAACTTAAATAAAGAAAAAAGCAAAAACTAGACCACCAGGGTCTCCAGCCCAAACTAAAATAACAAAGACCAACAATAAAACATGTTGGTCATAAAGTAAAAGAAAACCTTTGGGGAAAGAAAAGGAAAGTTACCTGGTACCAAATAAATGAGTGTGTGTGTGTGTGTGTGTGTGTGTGTGTGTGTGTGTGTGTGTGTGTGTGTGTGTGTGTGTGTGTGTCTGTGTGTGTGTGTGTGTGTGTGTGTGTGTGTGTGTGTGTGTGTTTGTGTGCGTGTGTGTGTGTGTGCGCGCCTGCCTGTTCCCCCTCTGCCTCTGCACCTTTTTATCCCCTCCTCCTCCCTGACTACAAACTTAACTCAGGTGTGCACCAGGCAGAAGGAGAAGGGGGACCAGAGAGGGAGAAAAAAGAACTGATCAGCCATACCTGGCCACTCATAACAGTGGAATTGAAACACTCTCCCACTATCCCAGAGAAAGTAGCCTACACAATACCAGCCTGGTGGTTACAAAGCTATGGTGGTAAGGTCATGGGTAGTATGAAAGAGTTGATTTTCAATTTATTTGTTTTTTCTTGTAGGCCTGCTGGGATTTACAACTCTTGTGTTGTGCTGACAGAAAGGTTCGTTCACTGGAGGTATCTGGTGTGTACCTATCTTTACCTTTACATAACTGAATAACGCCCACAATACCACAAGAAAGCTCAACAGGGACTTACAGTCATCCTTCAACTCACAACCACAGGACTCAGGCCACCTTTACCACCTCTTTTCCCACCTCTAAGCTGCAACCTTCAACAAAATAAGCTTCTTCTGAATCCTCCAGTGGCAATGTTAAGACCACAATAAGCACAGCGTGCTGTGACTCTGACCACTGTTCCGATATCTGAGATCACCATCTTCCAAGGGATTAAAATCTTCTTTCTGTAATCCTTGAATGTTTGCAGCCCTCGTTCTGCTGTGCACCTGCTCCTTTAGACATGCTGCTCACGGAGAAAAAGGAAAAAGAAAGATCTAAATACCTGGCATCAATAAAAATTACAAAGTGTCAACTGATGCCCATCGTATAAGTTTTTTGGACACTGAAAGCCCAACGTCTGTAGCAATCTGAAGAGAAAGTGCCGGGTAAAAGACATGATTTCAATCTCCACAGCCCTCCCTCTGTCCCTTATGGCTGAAATACACCAGCTGCGTCTGCGTTGCAGCTCCGCTCCATCACGGCACCGGATCAGATAGGTTTCCATTCAAGTCAATGTGTCAACTCACACTGGATCCATTCTGTTTTGGCTCAGCTGCGTGGCTGGTCCGACAGGTCACAGCTAATCCACAGCCATCCTATTTTGCCGGATGCCAGAGCTTTGATGCCTCAATTCAGAGTAGAGAAGATCGAACGGGACAGGAAGTAGTGCACAGAAACTACTTTAAAAGAGCCTGAGACTTTCAAAATAAAACAGACTGTGTCAAAACTAGATTGTATTTAGCTTTACCAATGCAAGAAATCGACACAATGACACGCCAGGAATCAACAGGTTTGAGGTTAAACAGCACAACATGAATGAAGAGAGGTTAATTAACGGAGAGGAAAGCGCGGGAATTCCGCTGTGTCGCCACTCCAGCTGTCCATCACTCCTGCGGCTTGTCGGACAAAACACGCAGCTGGTGTGAGTTGACAAACGCAGTCAACACACAGCGGAGCGAAGCTGCAACAGACGTCGCCAGTGTATTTGAGGCGTTATACACCATATGCCTCACAATTTTCAGAGGAGTTCCAGTGTGATCTATTGACTCTCAAAACTGCACTGAAGCAACAACAGAGATTCCAAATATAACTCATCATTAAAAAAAAAAAAAAAAAAAAAAAAAAAAAAAAAAAAACGCTGCAGGGGGAAAATGCTATTTTCTTTCAGGAGAAGAGAGAAGAACTTGCAACAATTTGTTATAGTTTGTTCCTCTTAGTAAAAGAATGCCATCTTATCCAGACTTTGTGCTTTTAGAAAAGCATGCAGGTACTACGGGGGTAGAGGAGTTGTGACAGAAGTGATGTAACTCAGCAGTGTGACAAAATGTAAAAGCCGCTGGCAGAAGTTAACCAGAAAAAAAAGAATAGCTATTTTGATTGTTCGGGTCATTGAAGGTTATGCTGTGCTAGCATCAATACTTAAATTTTCTAATTTTTATCATTTAATTTCTGCAATGACTGAAGCAAACTTATGCACTACTCATCAGTGTTGAATAGTAACATGCTACAAATAGTGATGTTAGTTGTTTAACTATATTTTTCAGTAGTGAGTGGTTGCATAATTGTTTTCAGAATCAAATAACTTTTTAATAGCCTTGCTGATTTTTTGGTCATATAGCGCTGTAGCAAACATTTCCCCATATCTTAAAATGAATGAAGTTGAACTGCTTGATGTGGAGCTTTTGCTGCGGTCTTATCTCAACTTTTAAGGATCAGTCAGTGATGCCTTTTCCAAACGGCGACATTACTGTGTAGAAGCCAAGGGACTGTCGTGTTATTATCACGTCACAAGAATCCTTGTGCTGTTGCCTACACCTGCATGAAGCTGCCCCCCCAACCCTCACAAACTTTATAGTGAAAATAGTCTCAAACGTTTGCGCTGTTAGCGCTGATTTGTGCCAAAAAAATTCTTACTTGCACTGCTTTGGTTTTTGAGACATTTTAAGGTCACTCTAAAGTTCACGCAGCCCACCAAGATAGTCTAAATTGAATGGAAATGGTCTCATTTTTTGTGCTACGTGAGTGCTGGCTTGTGCTAAAAAAAAATTTTTGTTTGTGCTTTTTTGTTCGTTGAGATATAACAAGTTTATTATGGACTATGACATCATGCACCCCCCCCAATATAGTCCAAATTCAATAAAAATGCTCTCATTAATGCAGCACAAACAAATGAGACCATTACACTCGCAAACAAATGAGATCATTACACACACACCCATACACACACACACACACACACACACACTCCTGAACCCCACCTATTATGACTATAAATCCAAGGAAAATACTAGTGAAGCTTAGCGTAAGTTCAATCAGGAAGACTGTCTTAATGCTCTTACTCTTATGGTTCCTTCTCTTTCTCTTTCCTGCTTCTCTCTCATCAGTTGATCAAGAGGCGTGTCACTTTTCCATCCATCCATCAAATCACATCTTCTCAGTATCACTTGTAAACCAATCATCACATAGCTGTCAAAATTTAAATACCGTCTCTTCTGCTTGTCAGTTGTCTTTCAGGCTCAGGTCACAACCCTCCTCCTCACCTGGCACCTCCAGTCTTCATTGCTTCAGTCGCAGTTCTTCAGCTTCACAGTCCTCTTCAAGTCATCCAGATCCAGCCTATTCAAGATCATCTACCACCACCAGTGTCTAGACTCCATCGGGGGATATTCATAATTTTTCATGTCACTGTACCCCCTATTATTATTTTATGCTTGATGGGGTCTAACCGCCAAATCTGTTATAATAATTTGCTGCATTAAATCTTTTCACAAATTTGAACTGGTGTGTAAGTCTCTCCTTGATTGAACTAATTTTCTACTAATTTTTGTAAATACAAGTAATGTCAAATGGTTGAGATACCACCTTTGGGACTTAGTTACAGTGAACCGTTCTCGGCTTCCCACAGTTCAGTGAGATTGTCCTCCATTTCTGAGGTCCGCCGAGTCAGGTCAGCCATGCTTGATTCGTTTACATCTACTTCCTTGTTCCTCTGTCAGCTCGCCTCCTGATTGGCTACATTCCATTCTATGTCACAACTCATGGTGTCAAGAGTCAGAGTGAGTTGGCTTTCCCCACACACAAATGAAAATTTTTGGTCATAAATATTGAACAATTTTAATATTTACAGTTGTCGGCCTTGACCCCTTTTGAAGCCAATTATCGGGACAAATTCAATCTTAACACACCTCAGACCAAAGGATAATCTTATAAGAATTATTGTTTATATTGTATATTTTTAACGTCTTCCTGCTCAGGGACCACAGATGAAAATTAGCTTTATAGCTAACTCTGGCTTGACAATTTGTTTGTTTTGCATGGTCCCTCTCAAATGAACGGATAAAATAAATAAATAAGAAAATCAGGCGTTGTCCGTCATTGGTCGAGAAGAAGGAAAATTGGGACAGAAACAGCCCGATAATCGTTATGTGTGTACCCCCCTTAAGACATCATTTATTGTATTTCAGACTATTCAGACAGCCTAATCGAGGACGAACTTGAACAATGAGCGTTCTGGCCAAGTTTTCCACTCTGTCCTTACCCTTACACTTGGCAGCACCTGATGGAACTGATGCTGGCAGATGGCCACAGGCTGGAGAATCTACTGACTGAGCTGCTTGTGTGATGGAGGGAGAGGAGAGCTGGGTTGAGGAGAGGGGGAGAAAATGAAAGGAGATTTAAACCCCTGCCCTCCATCTATACAGATGGGGAAAGTGAGATCACTGGCAAAAAGAGATTGATGAGTTCCATGTCTTGGTCGGGACCCAGCGGGAATATTCTGAATGCAAAATTATGTGCTTGACAGAGTCTTTGCTACAGGGGAATAAACCAGACTCTATGACCATGCTAGAGGGTTTGATGCAAGCAGACACAGGGCATCAGAGCAGTAAAATAAGTAGGAGATCCTCTGGTTTAAGTTAAAAATCTATAAAACACATTTCTTTTCTGTTGAGATTCCTTTTTCTTGAAGTCCCAAAAATTGGTAAGGATGTAAAAGCTTTCACAAGGCATTTACTGCTTAAATCATTGTGAACAGAATCAATCAGGAAACCATGTAGTTTACTGTGCTCGAGATTTTATACAGCCATGCCATATGAAAAATGATGGCGCATGGTGAAACGTTCAGGGTGCACAGAGCTTGATTAGTGTGAGTTCCTCACTCATTGACATCAGTGGGTGATTTGCTGATTGGCTGGAAGAAAAGCCTGCATATTCTTTGCCCTCTGTGGATATTGATTGGACATCAGTGCTGTACGTGACTGCAGGGAAGAGGAGGCTGTAAAAGGTTTTTGGCATACGTCATTTTATCGAAGTTCAAACAATGACAGAGGGACGTTCACCATTTAGTTTTAATAAAAACCCACACAAAGACTGCCAGCTGATGGCTCAGTAGCATCAGCTTGAGCTCTGATGAAGTCAAAAGTCTAAACACCTTTAGGTTTCTCAGTAAAAACTTTCATACCTACAGCAATCTATTTGTATAACCACTTAGCAGATGCTGAAAATAATTGCTTGTGCTTGTGGACAACAAAATAATGGTTATAAAATAAAGTGTACAGTTTTATTGTTGTTGTTGTTATTTAATTTTTTTTTTTGTAACTACAGGGGGGAAAAAATGCCCCCCCCCCCCCCCCCCCCCCATTTTCCACTCATTCTGAATTTGAAACATGTTCCAAAAAGCTGGGACAGGGGCAACAAAAAACTAGTAAAGTTGAGAAATGCTCTAAAAACACCTGTTTGGAACATTCTACAGGTGAACAGGTTAATTGGAAACGTGAGCATACCCATAAGGCGCAGTCGTCCATAAGCAAGGATGGGGAGAGGCTCACCACTGTGAACAACTACATGAGCAAATAGTTCAACAGTTTAAGTACAATGATTCTCAACGTACAGTTACAAGGAATTCAGTGGTTTCATCATCTACAGTCTATATTATCATCAAAAGATCTGGAGAAATCTCTGCATGTAAGCATCAAGGCTGAAAACCTACACTGAATGCCAGTGACCCTCAAAACTTCAGGGGGCACAGCATTAAAACATGACATCACTGTGTAAAGGATATTACCACGTGGGCTCAGGAACACTTCAGAAAACCACCGTCAGTTAACACAGTTCATCACTACATCTACAAGTGCAAGTTCAAACTCTACCATGCAAAGACAAAGACATATATCAACAACAACCAGAAACGCTGCCAGCTTCTCCAGACCCGTGTTCATCTGAGATGGACTGACGCAAAGTGGAAAAGTGTGCTGTAGTCTGATGAGTCCACAATTCAAATTGTTTCTAGAAATCATAGAAGTCGACTGGGCCAAAGAGGAAAAGGACAATCTGGATTGTTATCAAGTCACTGTTGAAAAGCCAGCATCTGTGATGGTATGGGGGTGTGTTAGTGCCCATGGCATGGCTAACTTTACCATCTGTGAAGGCTCCATTAATGCAGAAAGGTGCATACAGGTTTTGGAGCAACATATGCTGCCATCCAAGCCACGTCTTTTTCAGGGACGTCCCTGCTTATTTCAGCACGACAATGCCAAGGCACATTCTGCATGTGCAACAACAGCGTGGCTTCATAGTAAAAGAGTGTAGGTACTAGACTGGCCTGCCTGCATTCCAGACCTGTCTCCCATTGAAAATGTGTGGTGCATTGTGAAGCACAAAATATGACAACAGAGACCCTTTTTCTGAGGCCAGTTTGCAGGGCCAAAAGGGCCTTTTTTTCAATTGGGCCAAAAGCCCACAAAACCGTAGGGAGGGCTCCGATACTTGCAGGGGGTCACCGTGAGGTCCCCAGGAGTGTCCCCAGTGTGTTTTCTCTAAAGTTGATTTTGGGCCCAAATTCTGGAAAACAGGCCTTTTTCAGAGGCCAGTTTGCAGGGCCAAAACTGATGAGCAACTGAAGTTGTACATCAAACAAGTATTGTAAAGAATTCCACCTCCAAAGCTTCAACAATTAGTGTCCTCAGTTCACAAACAGTGTTGTTGAAAGGAAAGGTGATGGAACACAGTGGGAAACATGACCTTGTCCCAGCTTTTTTGGAACGTGTTGCAGGCATCAAATTCAAAATGAGTGAATATTGGGGGAAAAAAATAAATAAATGAAAATTAATGAATATTTTTTATGAGTTTGAACAATAAATATCTTGTTTTTGTAGTGCATTCAATTGAATATAGGTTAAAAAGAATTTGCAAATCATTGTATTCTAATTTTATTCATGTTTCACACAACGTCCAAACTTCATTGGAATTAGAGTTGTATAAAGAGGGTAAATCTCTATCCAAACTGAGTACAAGAAGTGTTTCCCATAGTCTTATCAAGAACATGTAAACACCATGACTGATGACTGCTAACCTGACAAGTGTTTAGAAAAGGTTTACTGACACTCTTCACAAGGAGGATAGGCAACAGTGTGTCAATGCTGAAAAGGCTGGCTGTTCTCAGTGACGTCTTGAAGCAACAACAGAAACATGACCTTTAAGGTATTGGTGGATAAAGTTGCACAAACAAAGATAACACTGAGAGGCCTTGAGAGGATTGTCAAGCAAAGCTGGTTCAAGTGAGAGCTTCACAATTTGAAGACTGAAGATGATATCAGTGCTTTGAGAGCCACCATGCAGGCTTCAACTGTTGCATTAGTGATATCAAGTCACTCCTGAATGCAACATCAGAACCTTGGCTACAGAGAGAATTTATTTTTTTTTTTTTCATCGTCAAAAGTCTTTTCTTACTCTATGAAAGTCAATTATGCATTTCTAGGGAAATGAAAATCCTGTGACTAAGAAGTAAGAGTGAAAAGGCATGGAATCTGAGGTGTTTCTCAAGCATGAAGTTTCTCCAGTTTGTAATGATTTGAGGTGTCATGTCATCTGCTCATGTTGGTCCACTGTGTTCTAGCAAGTCAACATTCAGTGCAGCTGGATTTCCTGAGATTTTAGAGTTTTTCATGCTACCATCTTTTGACAAGATCTATGAAGATGCAGATTCACTTTTTTTTTGTAGCACCTGACAAGCCCCTGATGTGAGAACTGTACCCAGATGACTTTTCTTTTCTTTTTCTTTTTTTTTTTTTTTGGAAACAACAGGAAAATAATGAGGCTGACAACAGGTAGTTTGTCTCCTTCTCTCACTTCTGTCAGTCCATATTTCAAACACTGATATGTGTTTCAGTTGTCCTTTAACTATACTTCAATTTTCATCTTTCATACAAAGACAAATTGACCATAACTCACTCAACCAATCAACCAATCAATCAATCAACCAATCAATCAATCAATCAATCAATCAATCAATCAATCAATCAATCAATCAACAACTGCATAACTTACAAGTTATGATTTTGCTAAGCTATTCAGATAAAGCTATACAGTAACACCCAAACAGCCTTCTGTGCTGCCATTTTATGATACATAAATAGGAGGAAACATTGTTTTTTGTTATATTGTTATTTTAGCATCTACATCTATAATATCAACTGCTTCCAAGTAACTTATTGCTATTGTAGTGCTTCAATGGAATTCCAATAAATATGGTCAAAACAAATCTTTATTTAGACTTTTTGTTAATGTCTTTATTGTAGTTGATGTTGGTGAGGCAGTGGAAGTATGTTAATAAATGAATTAATGGCTGATTAGGAGATGATTAGGAATATTAATTCAAATGAAGTGATTAGTTTATTTTTACATTGTGTAGCTGTTGAAGTGTGTTAAGTCCTGCTTATGACTACATATTTCTTGTCTTCAGTCTTCAGAGGACAGAACAGGGAGGCAGGCCCCACTTGTGGATGAATTGGAACTGAACATTCAATTAGACAAAATTTCAACACAATTGCTCTCATCAACAACTTTACACATTAAAAATAACACATCATACACAAAATGAAATACATAGTGTGCTCACACATTATGTGTGTCACACAAGCAGCAGGCTCTGGCCAGGAGAAACAAAGCTAATAAGGAAGTGCAAAAGAAAGCAGTGTCTGAAGCTAGCGCAGGAAGCCTAATTTTGTATGATTAGAGGCACGGCTGGTTTGACTGACAGTGGGGCACACTGCTTTTCCTACTTAGGATTCAAAAACAATGGAATGACTGAGGTTATTTTGAGTATTGTACAGTCCATGGAAAAAAACAAAAAAAACCAACATTTTTATGTTTAACTTTTTTTTCTGATTGATCTCAGTAAATATTTTGATTACAAAAGAGTACTTTATTTCCTTTAAAGAACTATACAGTTTTTCAGCAATAAAAATCCAGATAAAATAGGCTCAGAACATTTCACCTTCATGTAATTACCATAAAACTGAAGTTTTTTTTTTTGTTTGTTTTTTGTTTTATTCAACTATGGAAGAAGAGACTTTCTCACAATGTTCTGATTTCTTTTTAACTTATATTACCAGTGAAACTTGTGATACAGTTATAGTTTTGCAAGAACATACCAACAACAGATCTGATCCCATCCATGGACAGTCAGTTTATAAACATGAATCACTGTTCATGCCCATAATTAAAAATGATGAGGAATCTGCGTGTGCAAACAAGATAAGAGCACACCATTCATTAGCACCAACATTCTTAATTCATTAATTAGTTTTAATTATTCATACAGTTTATTATAATAGTTTTTATCTAAGTGCATTTATAAAGCTGTGTGTATGTGATATTAATGCACTGGTATTAGTATTTGTCTGACGTTAGGACTTTTTTTTTTTTCCAAACGTGCAGTAACTGCACGTGAACTGATGCTCCTTTCAAGAAGTTACTTGACCTTTTTTTTCCCACTTGCTTATTTTAACACAAGTTCCTAAACACATCTTTGTTCTCCCACCCACGCTATCTGACATCAGATATAAACCAGTTGCTCCAAGTACTTGGGATGTTTGACATTGTGCTCATATATTATTGACACATACACAGGAAGAGGCTTTAATCCCCCTCCAGACCTAAATTCCTGACATTCCTGACACGAGTTAACTTCTATTCAGTTACCCAACAATGTAGGCTACTAAAATGTCTGATCTTAAAATCATCTATTCATAAAGCATGGTCAAATGAGCAAAATGTTACCGTAAGAGATGACGGGTTTACCAACCTTTACACTTCTAGTAAGAATATAATCTATGGTTTGTGGTAACCTTGTTCCAAAAAAAAAAAAAAAAAAAGAAAAAGATAAAAAGCATTGTCTGCAGGCAATCAAACCTCAAGAGCACAAAAGGCATACCAAGAAAAAGTGCCCTTTCAGAACTGTTGACAACAACAAGACAGCTGATAAAGAAGCCAAAGCACAAGATGGACATCAAACTGCAGCATTAAATTGAAAGGGAGAAGCAGGCAAAGAATCACTGCCCATGGTGGGACAGATCATCAAGTCCATCATGTCTATCACACCAAGGGTCAAAGCCATGGTGCCATTTCCTGTCTCCATCTTTCAAGCATCCTCACCCCAGCCTGGGACCTTTTTTCACTTTCATCCAGGCAGGTCAGGAGTTGGGAGATTTTTACAAAAGACAAGAGGTTTAGGACAATGACAGAGCTGCGGCAGATGTAGGTCACTTTCAGATCCCTCCCCACACAAGTTCACACCAACACAAGATTACTTGCGTGACTGTTATGTAGACTCATGAGTCATTAGTGTAACCGTGTAAATGACCCTAGAGCCTGGGTGTATGATAGCTGAATCACATGGTGCCTTTTCTTAGAAGCATGCTATATCAGCTGTATGTTTCCATTTAATTTTGACTTACGGACCTCCAGCGCCTTACATAACCCTCTCTCCCTCTTTCTCTCTCCCAACTTCCTGTCTTTAGCTCCACAATCTATTAAAGGCAGAGTGCTGAGAATATTTCATAAAATAAAAATACTACAAGACAGAAGGATTGATACAAGGGCTCAGTTTTTCTGACAATGGGTCTATAGCTCACTGTGGCACTGCAACAAGAGCAAAATCCACATTGCATTTTCCCAAAGAGAACCAATACAAAAGATGTGTGTAAGGCTGTTAAATTAAACCTTGACCTGTAAATAAGGTCAGTAACACTTGAATAATTCAAACCACAGAAAATTAATATTGTGTATTTTCTCTCAGACTGCAGGCTGTTGTTTCTCTATGGGTGATGACAGAGGCTTGTAGAGCCAATGCGTACAAGACTTTGAGCTCGGGTAATGGAACTCACACCCTTGAACTTGTAGTTTGTGTCACCCAAATCTTCTTCTTGCCTGTGGTTAGTTTTTTTCAAGTATATAAAATTTCAGCCAATCAGAGAGCCACACCAAAGCAACTTTAACCCAGAAAGATTTAACAAGGATAAAACCACATAATTGACACTTAAAGCTGAATAGTAATACTCATTGTCAATACAAAAATGACCAGAAAAATAGTCCTAACACTGCTGAGGGTGTAGGGGCAGACAATAATGGAGCTGAATGGGGTGAAGGAGAGTCATATTAATTTGAGTAAACTATCAGTGAACAAAAGCAGAGAAACAGAATTAAACTTCACACTGATGACATTGCTGACTCATGCCAAAACATTATCAGTGTAACCCAAGCGCCAGCAGATAAGATGTAGGTGAGAGAGAAAGCGTTGATCCCCAGATTATTACCCCACACCATGAGAATATCAGCAAAATATAGTGTTATTCCTCAGTTTAGTGCACACACCTGTGAGAAGGATCTAATTTTCTACCTTCACA